>JAAKBH010001097.1:0-53079 GCA_019776075.1 Amaranthus palmeri
ACAGATGCTTTAGGATAGCAACCCTATTCCAAATATACATATCTCTCAGGTTTTGGCCCCCCTTAGAGTAAGGTAAGCTCATTAGTTTCCAAGAGATTGCTGCTTCTCTAGAAATACCTTCCTTGTCGGTCCAAATGAACGATCTGCAGATGCTCTCAACCATTTTGATCACCTTTTTGGGGAGACAGAAAATTTGAGCCCAGAAATTATGCATACCTCCGATAACAGTGCGAACCAGCTGAATCCGACCTGCATAAGAGAGAAATCTAGAAGACCAGTGCCCAATTCTTCCCACAATTTTATCAACTAGAGGTCTACAATCCCTAGTTGTCACTTATGAAACAGCAGATATGCAACAGTGGCTTGAGAATAAAGATCTTCACCCCATCACTAAGAGAGGTCACAAGTACTCTTGGACAAATAGAGGGGAGGGTGATAAAAGAATTCTCACTAAGATCGATCACGCAATAGGGAATCTCCAGTGGCTTGATACTTACAATTATGCGAGTGTCTGTTACGCTAACTCGCAATTCTCTGACCATACACCCCTGATCTTGAACCTCACAGAGTATGACCAGAAGCAGAGCAAATCGTTCCGTTTCTTCTAGTACAGAGTATGACCAAATAGTCCAGCTACAGAGACGATTCTTTTGGGGAACTAATGCCAATGACCATCTGATTCCTCCTTCTGTCAAATGGGATACGATTCAACTCCCAAAGAGCTTGGGTGGCTTGGGGGTAGGGAATGTGCTTCATAAGAATCTGGTCTTGCTGTTTAAGTGGTGGTGGAGGTACTCTGATGCGAATGATATGCTTTGGAAGCGCATCCTGATGTCAGTCCATAGTATCACTGGTCTTAAGGCATCCTCAGCCTCCTTTGGCGGTATTAAAAGGGGTGTGTGGGCTCAGATGATGTCTAATGATGTGGATACGGCTAGAGTCAGGGAGATTGTTGAGGAAGGGCTACAGGTAACAATAGGTGATGGGAGATCTACGAGGTTCTGGCATGATAAGTGGTGCCATGATGGTCCTTTGAAGACCTTGTATCCCCGCCTATTTAGAGTCTCAACTCAGGGGGATGCAACTATCGAGCAGATGGGGGATTGGATTGATGACCAATGGGTGTGGCGACTTCCATGGCGACGACGACTATATGACTGGGAGGTGGAGGATCTGGAGAGGCTATATCTGTGTTTAGTACAGCTGCATCCTAGGCAATATCAGAGGGATGGCATCTCTTGGTATGGATCAGACGACTCCAAATATCCAACCAAAGAGATCCTTGATAGACTGTATTCTTCTTCCATCCCCATGCTTCCACAGATAATCTCGTCATACATTTGGAGTATCAAAATCCCCCCAAGGGCCAAGCTAACTTTATGGCTGGCGAGTCTCGCGAAACTAAAGACTGGTGATTACTTGGCTCAAAAAGGAGTGATTGACGCTACCAGTGCCCTATGCCCCTTTTGCCAAGGTGAGCAGGAGACTAACTCCCATATCCTCTTTTCCTGCCCCTTCTCTTGGCGGGTATGGATGGGTGTTCTTCAGTGGTGGGGAATCTCTGGGGTACTCCCCAATAGTTGTGACCGATTTATCCTGGCCTGGCGATGTTTACCACCCAGAAGGAGACGGGGGGAGATGTGGAAGCTGGTCCTAGGCTGCGTCATTTGGTCGATTTGGTTTGCACGGAATCAAGTCAAGTTTGAGGACAAGACCCCCGATTTGGCGCATTTCCTATACTTGTTGAAGATCAGGGTGCAACTATGGGGCAAGGAACTGCTGGGGATCGACATGGCTCCACCATCATGAGGTCTTCTTAGTAGTTATATGCTATGTTTTGTTCATGGTTCTGGTTTGTTGTAGCCCCTCTGTATAGTCTGGGCGCGTAGTTTTGATGGTGTTTTGATTACTAGCATAGTGTAGTTTGTACTCTGGGCATAGACCACCCCTATGCTTTGTTTGGGTGGGCTGGCTCTTGGCCCTTAGCTCCAATGGCTTTTTCCCCTCGCGGGGTTTTTTATGCCGGCGGTGTTAAGGTTTCCAAGTTCCAGTTTTTCGAGGCATTTCAGTATTAATAAAATCATTCCAAATTCTCAAAAAAAAAAAAAATATATATATATATTTTTTTTCGGTATTAATAAAATCATTCCACCTGATTAAACGCGGTTTAGCGTCCTTCTTGTTCAACAAATGCTTCAATGCCGCATGGTCTGTGTGAACTATGACTTTGGACCCCAAGAGGTATGGCCGAAACTTCTCAATAGAGTAGACTACTGCAAGGAGTTCTTTTTCGGTAGTTGCATAGTTTAATTGGGCCGAGTCCAAAGTCTTGCTTGCATAATACACAGCATGCATCTTGCCGTCTTTCTTTTGGCCAAGGACAGCCCCCACCGCCCAGTTGCTTGCATCACACATTATTTCGAACGGTATACTCCAGTCTGGCGGTTGTATGATGGGGGCTGATATGAGAGCTTCCTTTATCCTGTTAAAAGCACTGAGACAAGCATCATCAAAAATAAAGGGGGCATCCTTGGCAAGCAAGTTGGTAAGTGGTCTAGCGATTTCGGAGAATTTGTGTATGAACCTACGGTAGAAACCCGCGTGCCCAAGAAAACTCCTCACCCCTTTGACATCATTGGGGGGTGGCAATCGCTCTATCACTTCCACCTTGGCCTTGTCTACCTCGATGCCCCGCTCAGAAATAACATGTCCTAGAACTACACCTTCATTCACCATGAAGTGGCATTTTTCCCAGTTTAAGATCAAATTAACTTCCTTGCATCTATGGAGCACTTTTTCGAGGTTGCCAAGACAACTCTCAAAAGATGAACCATAGACAGAGAAGTCATCCATGAAGACTTCCATAATGTTCTCTATAAACTGGGAAAAGATAGCCATCATACATCTCTGAAAGGTGGCAGGAGCATTGCACAGACCAAAAGGCATCCTCCTATAGGAAAAGGTGCCATAAGGGCATGTAAAAGTGGTCTTTTCCTGGTCCTCGGGATGGATAGGGATTTGGAAGAATCCCGATTAACCATCAAGATAGCAAAAGTGCGAATGCTTTGCCAACCTTTCTAGCATTTGATCAATGAATGGTAGCGGGAAGTGGTCCTTCCGGGTGGCTTTGTTTAACTTTCGGTAATCAATACACATCCTCCACCCGGTGACCGTTCGCATCGCTACCTCTTCACCCTTATCATTAGGGACGAAAGTCATGCCTCCCTTTTTTGGGACTACTTGAACCGGGCTAACCCATTTGCTATCGGAAATTGGATAGATTATGCCCGCCTCGAGTAGTTTCAAAACTTCCTTGCGAACCACTTCCTTCATATTGGGGTTAAACCTTCTTTGTGGTTCGATGGAAGAGGCATGATTGTCCTCCATGTGAATCTTATGCATGCAAAATGAGGGGCTAATCCCCGTGAGATCATCAATGGAATAGCCAATGACACTCTTGTATCTTTTCAACAAGCAAAGAAGTTGCTCCAATTGAGTGCCATCGAGCTTTCTATTGACAATCACGGGATATTGCTCCTCCTTATCAAGAAAAACATACTTTAAGGAAGGGGGAAGGGGTTTTAGATCTACCTTGGGAGGCGTGGAACTCTCCCTTTTGTCCTCCTCACAAGCAAGTATTTCTACCACGGGTGCCTCACTTGGTGTGTAGCAAGGAACTTCTTCCAAGTAACCCTCAATCTCTTTCTTCCTTTCCTCTTGAAAATCATCATCGGCCCCTTCAATAGCCAACCTCAATTCATCATTGTAGCTAGGCCAAATAGCTTCAACCCTAGCCACATGTGCCATGTAGGATGTTTCCTTGGTGGGTTGCTTCATCATTGTGGGTAAATAGAACTCAATAGACTCCCCTAAAACATTGAGGGTCAATTTCCCATCATACACATCGAACACCGCCCTTGCGGTCCTTAGGAAATCTCTCCCCAAGATGATAGGGATGTTGGTGTCTTCCTCAATGTCTAAGATCACGAAATCACAAGGAACATAAAATTTACCCACTTGCACCGGTAGATCTTCCACAATATCACAAGGAAATCGGACCGATCGATCCGCTAATTGGAGTGACATCTTGGTGGGTCTCAAGTCGGCTTTGATCCTCTTGCAAAGTGACAAAGGCATGACACTAACACTTGCCCCAAGATCCGCTAGGGCCCTTTCAACCTCAACATCTCCAAGCTTAACTGGAATCGTGAAGCTTCCCGGATCGGATTCTTTCTTTGGTAGCTTGTGCTCAAGAATGGCGCTACATTGACCTCTAAGAACTTCCATTCCTACTTCGGGGAGCTTCCTCTTGTTTGATAACACATTCTTCAAGAACTTTGCGTAAGAGGGCATCTCCTTTATGGCATCCATGAAGGGTATGTGTATTTCTAATTTCTTCAAGACCTCTAAGAACTTAGCATACTTCTCCTCCAACTTAGCTTGCACAAGCCTTTGTGGAAAGGGAACTTGAGGAGTGTATGTTCTTGAGATAGCCTTCTCCTTTTTCTTCTCATTTTCTTCACTCCGTTTCTCTTCACCAAAATCTCTTTTGGATCATCTTTTGCCTTCTCCATCTCAAACTCTTCTCTCTCACCTTCTTTTTCACTCCCAAAATGATTCTCACTCTCATGATGCTCCTCAATCAAATCCTCTCTTACTTCACCTCTAGCCTCATCAACATCATCCTCTACTATAGCATCCTTGGTCTCAAGATGACCCTTAGGTGGGGCATAGGAAGTTCCACTCCTCAAGGTGATAGCATTGATATGACCACTAGGATTCTTCTCGGTGGTGCTTGGAAGGCTACCCCCTTGTTTTTGCATAGCACTCATTTGTTGTGCAAGTTGAGCCACTTGATTTTCCAAGATCTTGTTATGGGCTTGTAGTTGTTGCATGGATGCGGTGTTCTCGGCCAAAATCTTGTTTTGGTTGACTAGCAAGGCTTCTAGGTTGGCTTCATGTTGGGATTTTTGAGGTGGTGGTTGGTGATTGTATTGTTGAGGATTGAAGGGAGGTCTTTGGGAACTCGATGGGTTGGAGTTTTGGGGTGGGGGATTAAGAACATTGGTGCTCCTATATGAAAGGTAAGGGTGATTCCTATAACCTTCATTGTAGGTGTTGGAGTAAGGGTTTAGGTGGGGTTTTGGTTGGTTGTTGTAGAGAGCATTCACATTTTCCATAGGCGTGCCACCCATTAGTTGAGAACACTCCGCCGGTGCATGACCTTGAATCCCACATACATCACAAACTTTTACCGATGAGCTTGCATTGGAGAGTTGATCCATTCTCTTCGCTAGATGTTGAATTGTAGTTTGCATGACCCTCAAAGCATCACTCTCACTTTTTTCAACTCCACTCCTTTCACCTCCGGTATAAAGTTTCATTGGAGCCCTCTTGTCTTTCCACAAGTAATTAGAAGCCATCTCCTCAATGAGTTGTTTGGCCACTTCCGGAGTCTTGCTCATAAAAGCTCCACTCGCTGCAGCATCAATAGACATCTTGATCTCATCTTTCAACCCATTATAGAAGTTTTGAACTACCAACCACTCGGGGATTCCATGATGTGGACACTTTCGGAGTAGGCTTTTGTATCTCTCCCATGCCTCATAGAGTGACTCACCGGGCTCTTGTGTGAATTGGGTGATGTCATTCCTTAATCTTGCAGTCTTGGCAGGGGAGAAGAACCTAGCTTGAAAAGCTTTCGACAGATCATCCCATGTGGTGTACTTGTCTCTACCCTCAGCCTTTAGCCATTCCTTGGCTTCGCTTCTTAGTGAATAAGGGAAGCACACAAGCCTTAGATGCTCTTCTGAGATGCCTGGGTACTTAACAGTTGCACATTTGCCCATGAATTCATCAAGATGATCATTCGGATTCTCACACTCCAAGCCTCCAAATTGAGATTGGGCTATGAATTGGAAGAACGACGGCTTTATCTCATAGTTAGCCGCTGTTGCTGTGGGCCTTGTTATGCTAGACCCAATGGAGGTGTTATCCGGCATAGACATTTCTCGAATCGACCTATTGTTGGCCATTGCTCCACTATCACTCAACCTTCTCCTTAACCTTCTCCTTTGCCTTGAACTTAACCTTCTTGCGGTCGCTTCAATTTCTGGGTCTAGAGGTAAGATGTTTCGACCACCTTTTGACCTAGTGAGCATACACAAACAAGAGATGCAAGCGTAAGATCTGGGGGAGGGGGATTAGCTCAAGCAAGGAAACGAATGACTAACAAGAAAGACTAATTTGCAAAAATAAACAGCACTATTGCCTTGAATCCCCGGCAACGGCGCCAAAAACTTGTTCACCAAAAATTTTACTTCTTGATGGAATTACCGCAAGTGCACGGATCGTCGCACTACCGGGTCGTGTTCACGGGGAAACAAGGTTATGCGTATTTATGCTTGCGTATTAGTCGGATAAAAAGGTAGTTTTGTTGAATGCAATAACAAAAAGATATGTAAAAGAAATAACTGCTAACAATCAATGATAAGAAGGGGGGTAGGGTTAACTCACTCATGATGGATCTTAGGTGATGATACGTTAGCTTCTTAAGGGTTTTTAAGGAGTAGCAAAACATACTAAGAAGAGCAATCCGATCCTGGATCGGGCTTGGGATTGCCTCCGACCTCCTTACCATCCTCACTCTCGTGAGTGAAGATGAAGACCTCGGGCTACAAATTGTTCGCTACTTGCCCATCCTTCCCTACTCTCGCAGGTGAAGGATAAAGCCCTTAGAAGAGGGGGTTGAAGCAAGGTTCAATCCTCATTGATCCCTTACATTCGGTTCTATCCATTGAGCAAGGATTAGACTACCCAAAATCCAACTCTCGTTGGTATATTGGAGGCAATCATGACATTCCTTATCCAATGGGTAGAATGACCCCTCACCTAAGCATTAACCAACCCAAAATCAACTAGGGTTTCATCACCATCAAGCCATCACAAGGGTTGAGTTAACCCCAACCCTAGAAAACTACTCACTATTCATTCTATTGCTTAGAAACATCATAATAGATAGCATGACAAAATATGAATAACCAACAAACATAAGAACCCAAATATTAAAGCTAAAGAGCAACAATGGTGAAAACAACAAACAAATATAAAAACAAAGATAGACTATCAATAATAACTAAGAAGAAGTATTAGAAGATACCAACAAAAGATGAGAACGATTGGAGAACAAACTTGTACAATCCAGAAGATAATGAAGTTCAAACCCTCAACAATGGAGGTTGATGAAGAATGAAAACTCCAAACTTGCAATAAACTAGTAGATTGAAGGAACGATAACTACAATAAACCTTAACTAAAGTGTTTTTGTGATTTTGAAATATTAGATTGCAAATAGAAAAATAGAAGCTAGGGTTCTTGCTAGAATGAAAAACTAAATCTTAATAAGCAATAAAAGCTAAGAGTAATGAAAATAGGGCAAAAACTAAGTATATCTAAAGTTTACACCAACTCCTCTTATATAGTACCTCTAAAAATAGTGAAAACCTATTTGCCTAGAATCAGAGAATAATTCCCTTGGGTGACGTGTAGAGGGCCGCCAAGTCAGAGAAAACATCAAAAAGCCCAACTGCGAAAAGAGATCGACCGATCGATCTAAAGTGATCGACCGATCGATCACATTGCTCCTCAAAACAGCAGCTTCTGGATAGTGTAGGCCACAAGATCGATCGATCGATCTAATGTGATCGACCAATCGATCTCCTTGCTCTTCAAGGGAAAGTTTCTGGAAATCCAAGGTGCAAGATCGACTGATCGATCTCAGGGGATCGACCAATCGATCTCCAAGTGCTGTTGGCTTGTCTTCTGGAATGCTGATGCTTAGGGATCGACTGATCGATCACTTGGGATCGACCGATCGATCTCATCAAAGGCTCCCAATTGGCTCAATTCCAAGTCCTTTTTGCCTTCTTGCCTCTACATGAATGCTTGGGTCTATCTCCTATCCTCGGTTTAGCTCCATTCTTTCTCGTAAACCTCCGGGGGATTAGGGGCGCATCGTCCCCAACTTGCTTTTCTCGGAAAAAGGTGGCCAATCCTGCAAAAACGAGCAAAACACAAGATACCCTACACAAGGGCGATTAAATCCCATAAAAGTAATAAGAAGGAGCAATAACCGCATGAAAATATACACTGAATAAGCATAAAACAAGGATAAAATAGAGAGTTATCACCATTCCGGAATGGAGGCCTTTCTATTGTCAAAAATGGCACAAAATAGGACATGAGTGCAAGGAGGAAAGTAACTTAGAGAGTCAAAAAGGGAGTAAGCAAGCGGAGGAAGGAAAACCAAAAGGGAATACAAAGAGGTGGATTCCCACAAACATTGCTCGAATAATAGAAGGTTTAACTAGTGTGGAGGAGGTTAGAACCAAAATTAATGCAATAGGGCGCATGAACTCAGAACATGGGCAGGAAATTTCTGATGATGTGCAGCACGGTTCCAATGTAACAGGGGGGGCAGGAAAAATCTGATGAGCAGCATGGTACCATGGAAACAGTGAGGCAGAATGCTATGTTGATACCCACTAATCAGCTTAGGGGTCTGCAGCCTTCAGAAGGGCCTGCAGCAAGGGGCAAAGGGGCTGATCTCTGTAACAGCAACACAGACGCTGTAACAGGAGGGCAGGATGTGCATGAGTGGACCCCGGTTGCTCCGGGAAAAGTGGCTAGGAGGGTGCGGAATAAATCTCAGAACAGTAAAGATAGTGATAATGATGATGAAGCTAGGGAAATTGAGCATAACACAAATTTTGAGCTACTTTCAACACATCATGGGGACGGGAACCCCTTAATTCCCTCGGATCAATGATAATTGCTTCTTGGAATGTAAGGGGCATGAATAGCCCCGCTAAAATCAAGGAGGTGAAAAACTTTCTTGTGACTAACAATGTTAATGTTGTAGGTTTATTGGAAACTAAAATCAAGGCGCAAAAAGCCTCGAAAATTCAACAAAAGCTAGGGAACAAATGGAAGTGGATAGACAACTATAATCATCATGAAAAAGGCCGTGTGTGGGTCGGTTGGAGGCAAGATCAGTGCAAAGTGGAGGAATGCCTTTCCCATCCACAATTCATTGCTACGAAAATTACTCCAATCAATACTAGCCAAAGCTTCTATACGGTTTTTGTCTATGGGATGCATAATGTGAGAGACAGGAAAAGTTTGTGGCAAGAACTTGGCAAAAGTGATTTCAATTCTCCGTGTGTTTATATTGGTGATTATAATGCTGTCTATAAGGAAGATCACAGGAAGAATGGCTCTATGGTTACAACCTACGAGACTCATGATATGCAGCAGTGGTTAGAGAGCAAAGAGCTTCATCCTTTGAGGGAGCGGGGACACTATTATTCCTGGTCAAACAAAGAGTGTGGGGAACAGCGCACCCTGACGAAGATTGATCATGCGATTGGTAATCTGCAATGGATGACAATGTTTAGTCAAGCTACAGTCAACTACGCCAACCCCCAGACTTCAGATCACACCCCCCTTATCCTAAAGCTTGATACCCATCTTCAGCAGCAGAAAAGTTCTTTCCGGTTCTTCAATTACCTGTGTGAGCACAAAGACTTCCTCAAAATTGTCCAGGAAGCATGGCAGCTAAAAGTCAAAGGTGCAGGACTTCATAAGATCTGGTACCAGCTGAATAATGTGAAAAGAGCCTTGAAAAAGCTTCACATCCGGGAATTTGCTGGGATTGAAGACAAAATCAGAAAATGGGAGGAAACCCTAGATCATGTGCAGAATCAGCTTCGAGATGACCCTACAAATGAGGAGTATCACCATAAGGAGAAAGAAGCTACAATCCAGATCCGCAAGTGGAGGAAAATAGATGAAAAAGCTCTTCTTCAAAAATCCAGAATCAATTGGCTCAAAAATGGGGATGAAAGCACAACTTACTTTCACGCTTCTATGAAAAAGAGAAGAGTTGCAAATAGTATTACCGAGTTACAAACGGAAGATGGCAACTGGATCAATTCCACCAAGGGCATCCATGATGAAATCACTAAATTCTATCAGAACCTCCAAGGCACTGAATCGAAAAATCTCAGGGGGATAAATAGAAATGTTATGAGGAATGGGCCCCAGTTAGACAATCAAAGTACCTAGATGCTTATTCGTGATGTTGATGAGGTAGAGATCAAAGATGCGGTTTTTGGAATAAGTGATAATAAGGCTCCAGGGATTGATGGCTTCAATGCTCACTTCTACAAAAAGGCCTGGGACATCATCAAGGAGGATCTAATCAGTGCCATTAAAGATTTCTTCAACCGTAGTGAATTGTTTCTTCCTCTCAATTGCACTGCTGTCACCCTCATTCCTAAGGTGACAAATGCGAACAAAGTTGGAGATTTCAGACCAATTGCTTGCTGCAATGTCATATACAAGATCATCTCTAGAATCATCGCAGGGAGACTTCAGAAAGTAATGGGTAAAGTGATTGATCAGGCTCAATCGGGGTTTATTCTAGGTAGACAAATGGCGGACAACATACTCCTGGCTGCTGAGCTCATTAAGGGGTATACTCGCAAGAACAACAGCCCGCGGTGTATGATCAAGATGGATCTCAGGAAAGCTTATGACTCGATCAGCTGGAATTTCCTTTTCTCTGTCATGGCCGAAATGGGATTTCCTCCGTTGTTCGTCAATTGGGTTAAAGCTTGTGTCACCACTGTTTCTTTCTCTGTGTTGGTTAATGGTGCGCCCATCAAGCCTTTTGCTGCCAAAAGAGGTCTTCGCCAGGGTGACCCCATCTCCCCTTACTTGTTTGCTATAGCTATGGAGTATTTGTCCAGACTCATGCAGGTTCAGAAGCATAATGGGAATTTCCACTACCATCCTAAATGCAAGAAAGAGAATATCACCCACCTGCTTTTTGCTGCTGACCTCCTGTTGTTCCGTCGAGCAGATAAGATGTCCATCCAGAGTAGTATGAGCACTTTCCAGAGTTTCTCTAGTTCTTCAGGGCTCGAAGCCAATGTCAACAAAAGCAATGTTTACTTCTCGGGGGTAGATTGCCAGACCAAAAACAGATTGCTGCAGTTCCTCCAAATGGCTGAAGGCACTTTCCCTTTCCGATACCTAGGGGTTCCTCTGCACTCTAAAAAGCTCAATTCTAGGGATTGCCGGCCTCTGGTAGATAAAATTGTGGGTCGTATCGGCTATTGGTCCTCGCGTCTGCTGTCCTATGCAGGGAGAGTCCAACTTGTTCGCAGTGTTATTGGTGGAATCCAGAACTTTTGGGCCCAAATCTTTTGCCTTCCGAAGAAGCTGATTAAAATGGTCGAAAGCATCTGCAGATCCTTCATCTGGACAGGTAAAGAGGGTATTTCTAGGAAAGCTGCTGTGGCTTGGAACCAGATGACCCAGCCTCTCTCTAAGAGTGGTCTGAATCTTAAAGACATGCATACGTGGAATAAAGCCGCCCTGTTGAAGCATCTTTGAAACTTAGCTTGGAAAAAAGACAACTTATGGGTAAGATGGGTTCACAGCTACTATATGAGCAACCAAGATATCAGAAATGTGCGAGTTTCCATTCATGCCTCGTGGGTTTTCAAGAAGATCATCAAACACAGCTATCTCGTAGATAAATTAGGAGGGTGGGACCAATTCATAAATGAGTCTAACTTCTCTATAGGGGGGTTTACCACAGATTGATGGAGGAAGCGCCTAGAGTTCCGTGGGGTAACATCATGATAAAGAACTATGCCAGTCCAAGCGCAAAGTTCATCACTTGGTTAGCTATTCAGAATCGACTTGCAACGAAAGATCGCATTGGGAAATGGATGGATACCACAGATGATAAATGTGTTCTTTGCAATGGAGACCACGAATCAATACAGCACCTTGTTTTCGATTGCCAAAACGCAAAGAACATCCGCACCCAGATTTTCAGTTTCCTTCATGAGAAACTCGACGAGGCTGACTTTCAGGCGGAGATTAGACTCATGGCCAAGATCAATAGGAAGAAAACTGACAGAGCCAAATTGATTGTTGCTTTATGGACGGACATGATATACTGCTTCTGGAAACAGCGGAATGGCAAAATTTTTGACAGTCGCACGTTTACGCAGAAAGAGATCTGTGATCTGATTATCTTTAGAGTTGCAGGGAGGTTAGAAGTAGGATGAGAGACAGATTGTATCTATGTAGATTTTTGGTAGTTTTTTTATTTTTGGTTTTAGCTATAAGTTTTTGTTTGAGTGATTGCAGTTTTTGGTGGCTTGGTCTGCAGTTAAATTTACAGACCGAGCGTTTCCCCCCTACGGATTCTATTTTTTTTTTTTGGACTATCTTAATACAATCAATTGACAAAATATATATAGCTATATATATATTATATATAGATAATATATATATATAGATAGAATATGATTATATCTAATATATAATATATAGATATATATAATATATATATGATACTAATAGGTATAGATATAATATAGAATATATATATATATTAATTATATATATATTAATATATATAATATATAATAATATCTATAGATATATATATATATATATATATATAATATATATATATATATATATCTATATATATATATATATATATATATATCTATATATATATCTATATATATATATATCTATAGATATATATATATATATATATCTATCTATATATATATATATATATATATATATATATATATATATATATATATATATATATATATATCATATTATCTTCATTGGCCGTGACTTTCCTGACACTTTCACTTCATGTATTTCAAGTGTCTCTTACACTTCCTTATTTCATTATCGAACACCTGCTTAATTTTGGAAAACTGATTATTTCAGGGGCAGTTAAAGGTTTCAGTTGTATCAAAGTTTTCAACTTTACAGGAGGAAAGTTTTTAATTGGTTGTATAAATTGCCACATTGAAGTTAAATCAGTGGGTTTCTATTAGTGGGCTATAAAACAATTTCATTATATTATACTTTGGATATAAGGAGATATTGTAAAATAGGGATTTTATGTATTAAAGACTAGCAACATTCTAAAATTAAATTTTATCTTAATTAGAGAGCAAGTATTAATTTTTGTGAAAGGTTGTAAATTTGATTTATAATATATCCATCTTCGTTTCTTGATTGACAATGTAATAACAAGACTGATGAAATTAAAAGCAAAACATAATTAGTAAAATCTGAACAAATTCTCGGCCTTACTTGATTTTCTTGCATCAATTGATCCAAATGACCTTTGTCTTAGAAATATATGCCAAATTTAGGGTGCAAATTGGTGTATTCACTCTAGTAAAAGAAGTCTCATTAGTAACCCCTATATGTATGTTTTGTTGAAATACAAGATACAAATAATGCTATTTGTATCTTTTAATCTAACAAAAGATATAAATAATGTGCTATTTGTATCTTGTTGTAAGTCACAATCACGAAGTTGAGTTTAAGAATGTGTATGATTTGCAATTTGCATCATCTGTCTCTAAATTAAACTTATATTATATATTAAATTAAACTCCTACACACTTAATAAAGTAAAATTAAACTCTTAAGTCAATAAAAACATTGGATAAGCATATGATTTGAGTTCGGTTGAAAAATATGCAAGATGAAGTCAAGATTAAAGTATGCAAGATGGTCAAACAAGTTACGGAGGATATCATCAAAAACGCCATCAATGTCGAGGAAGGGGCAAATTCTAACAAAGTCCTTGGCCTAATTTTTAGTCCAAATTAGTTAGTTATTTATTTTTATTTTAGTAGTTAAATTTCAAATGTAATAAGTTGTTAATTGTGGTAGTTTATTTCTGATTTTATTAGTAGTTAGAGTCGATTTTTAAGGACGAAGGTTACGCGAGAAGTTACTCACAAATGAGTGGTTATTTGCTCTTAATAACCGGCCAGCACAAGGAGTAACTTCCCTTGCACTCCAACCGGTCATATATCATGGTTATGAGGCGGTTTTTGTAGTTAGTTTTTCGTTCTTGTTGCTTTATTTATAGCTGATTATTAATTTGTAATTTTTTAGACTTTTATGAATTAAGAAAATCGAAACTTTTGTTTAACAACCCCTCGTTGTTGTATGTTTCTTGGATTAGAAATATATTGCAAAAGTTCTTTCGTCTTGGTACGTGTGGCGTGCGCATCTTGGTTCTTAAAAGCGTCGTTTCTTGCTACGTGGATTCATAGTGAGACTCGATTAAGCCATTGTTATCGTTTATTGCATTATTGTTCGAAAACTAGAAAGAAAACAACAACAAAAAATTGAAACTTCTCCTTGGTTCATTCGACATCATCATCATCCTCATTCATCGTTTCTTGTTCGATTCTTAATTAAAGAATTGTAAGAACCCCTAAGGATTAGGCGATCTTACAACACAATTTTTTCAATCAAGCATTGAAACATATAATGTGGCTGTTGTGAACATGTGATACAGTGTGTCAATGCATTCTAAATGGTTTATCTACATTTTAACAGTTCTTCTCAACTTCGATTTAAGAGTGCAAGTAAAATAAGAATGGAAGAATAATGTAGCGTATTTTCATATATCTTCATGTAGTGTAATTACAACTATATATAATAATACAAGAGTTATTAGTTGTAAAAATCTTAGGAGGAAATCAAGCTAATCACAATATTTTAGGAGAAAATCAAGCTAGAAAATTATACTAAAATATACAAAATAATTAACAGCATATATTATGGAGATA
The DNA here is from genome assembly GCA_019776075.1 of Amaranthus palmeri. Classification (NCBI taxonomy): domain Eukaryota; kingdom Viridiplantae; phylum Streptophyta; class Magnoliopsida; order Caryophyllales; family Amaranthaceae; genus Amaranthus; species Amaranthus palmeri. The sequence goes on from JAAKBH010001097.1 coordinate 14,712, forward strand.
TGCATAATATTAGGGATATAATCTTGTGTAATACTCCCCCTCAAGCTCATGTGTCGGGTCGATACATGAGTTTGGAAATCAGATTATAATGTGGTGCTGGTAGCAAGCCTTTTGTAAAGACATCCGCAAGTTGTTGATTAGAGGGCACAAAATGAGTACGAATCTGACCATCTTGTAATTTATCTCTAATAAAATGACAATCTTGTTTTTTCTCTAATAAAATGACAAAATGAGTACGAACGTGACACTGTCGCTTGTTTCTTTGTACGCCAAGAAAGAGGACTTAGACCTAAAAAGGTACAATATCCAGTTGTTGATCCACGTGAGGTAGGACAAGAAGCCCAATTGGCATCGCAATAGCCATGTAATCGTAAAGAAGAGTCGGATGATAATAATATACCAAAGTTAGGGGCTGTTTTGATATATCTTACCACACGAAGAGCAGCCTGCCAATGTGGGTCACGAGGAGCAGCCATAAATTGTGCTAATTGATTAACTGCAAAAGTAATATATGGTCTCGTGACAGTAAGATATAGTAGGCGACCAACAAGTCGTCGATAAGAAGAAGGATCGGGTAGGAGTGTCCCTGTATCAGCAGATAGTGAATGATTATAATATAATGGGGTAGCTACTGGTTTGCTACCAAGCAATCCAGTATCATGTAAAATCTCAAGCGCATATTTTCTTTGATTGAGAAATATGCTATTCTTTGATCTTGCCACTTCAATCCCCAAAAAATATTTTAAAGGTCCCAAATTTTTCATGTGACATTGGAGGGATAGATATTTCATCACAAGTGATAATATTTGAGAACCATCCCTTGAAATAAAAATGTCATCAACATAAACAAGTAACACAGTGATTAGCGAGCGACGAGATAATGTTAACATGGAGTTATCAGCTTTTGATTGAGTAAAACCAACTTCAAATAAAAGCTTGTTAAAAAGTATTAAACCATGTTCGTGAAGCTTGTTTTCAACCATAAAGTGATTTATTTAATCTACAAACTCGAGTCTCCCCCTTTCTTGAAAAACCTGGAGGTAATGTCATGTAAACTTCCTCTTTTAAATTGCCATGTAAAAAGGCGTTTGAAACATCTAAATGATGAACATGCCACTTTTTTGCTGCTGCTATACTAAGTACAGTACGAACAGTGACCAATTTGGTGATTGGTGCAAACACATCAATAAAATCAAAGCCCTCCAATTGAGAATATCCTTTTGCTACTAAGCGAGCTTTAAATCGTTCAATCGAGCCATCAAGTTTATATTTGATACGATAAATCCATTTACATCCTTTAGCTTGCTTACCAGGAGGTAAAACGTCCAAAGTCCATGTATTGTTTGCTTCTAAAACTTTTATTTCTTTTTCCATAGCCTTTCTCCAATTTGGGTCTTTACGAGAAACAGAAAATGAGGTGGGCTCAATGTGTTTTGTTATGGTGTTAACAAAATGCAAATGACTGTGAGAATAATAATTAAGGTACAAATAGTTAGATATGGGATATAAATTACCTGAGGACGATGACGAAGAATCGATTGAGGCCATATTGATCTTAACTACATAGTCAGCGAGTTTCTGAGGTGGACGGCGCGGACAAATTGAATGTCATGTCAAAGAAGGAGAGCTAACATTGTTTTGATGATTCAAGAAAGATGGATTTTCGGAAGGGCACGGAGTAATGGATGTATTATTTTCAGTTATGGATTGTGAAGAAGAAGTAGGATTTGGCTGTATTGCTAAGACATCATTCTCATGTAATGGGTGAATAGTAGGTAATTCCATATCAAGAATAGACAGAGGAAGAGGGATTTGTGATGTGGAAGATGGACTCAAAGATAAATTGGTTTTAAATGGAAAAATAGTTTCATAAAAAAATACATCTCTACTTACTAAGAAACATTTAGTATCAATGTCATACAAACGATATGCTTTTTGACCGACTGGATAACCAACAAAAATGCAACGTTTGGCCCGGGGTTCAAATTTTTGTGGATGATTAGTGGCAGTGGAAGCATAACATAAGAATCCAAAAGCTCGAAGATGATTGAAAGTGTCCATGAAGAATTTCATAAGGAGTTTTGCCTTGTAATATTTTTGTTGGTGTTCTGTTGATCAAATAAGTAGCCGTAAGAATAGAATCACCCCAAAACTCAATCGGAATTCCCGCTTGAAAACGTAAAGCACGAACCACATTGAGAAGATGACGATGCTTTCGTTCAACAACCCCATTTTGGTGGGGAGTACCAGGACAACTCAAGTGTTGCAAAATTTCGGATTCAAGAAGGACTTTTTGAAAAGCATGATTAGTAAATTTTGTACCATTATCAGAACGAAAAGTTTTAACGGTTGAATTATATTGATTTCGGACATATGCAAAATAATAAATCAGTAAACAGTATGCATTTGTTTTGAATTTCATTAGATAAGTCCATGTGTTTCGAAAAAAATCATCAACAATGGTTAAAAAATAACAATGACCATGACGAGTGGGGGTAGCATATTTACCCCAAAGATCAACATGAATAAGATCAAAGCAATTTAAACTAGATGAATGATGTGTAGGAAAAGGAAGCCGAGTTTGTTTTGACAACTTACAAACATCACAAGGAGTACTAAAAGTATTATTGAATCCTAAGATGGGTGCTAATGACTGGAGAACCGTTGATGATGGGTGGCTGAATCGAGCATGCCAAGTGGTAGAAGTAGTGGTGAGAACGGCCGTGACATTTGAATTTCCATCAAGAAAATAAATACCTCCTCTTTTAGAGCCCCGACCAATCTCCATCTTCGTCAAAGGGTCATGAAAAATGCAGTGAGATGGATAAAATAAGACAATGCATTGAGATGTCTGAGATTTAGAGATTGATAGTAAATTAAATTTAAAAGATGGGACAAATAACACATCAGATATAATCAAAGTAGAACTAATAGGTATAGTGCCTTTTCCATAAATGGGAACAGATTCACCATTAGGCACCGAGATGGTAGAGGGATTATCCAAAGCAATAGGTGGGGAAGAAAATAAATGTGGGTTCCAGGTGACATGATATGTTACTCCAGTGTCTATTACCCATTCATTGGGCTTGCATAGAGAAGAATTAAGAGCAAGAAACTTACCTGCAAGGTTGGCTTTTGGTTGATTTACCTCTTGTAACAAAACGTAAAAGTTGTCGAAGTGACTGATTATTACTAAGAACATCTTTACTATCCTTTGGAGGATTAAAGGAAGACAAAGATGAAGATTCTCTATGTGTATTTCGTTTGCGATAATGGCGATGACCTGGTGGATACCCATGAAGTTTGTAGCACTTGTCCTCTGTGTGGCCTAAATATCCACAATGCTTGCATCGCGGACGATTACGGTTGGACATCGGGTGAACCATAAGTTCTTGAGAAGTATTAAAAGATGCATTAATGTCATTGATATTTGATTGAAGAGCAGCACGATCGGTACTTACAGGTTGATGAGTGTGTGATCGTTGAGCTTCATCTTATAAAAGTAAGGAGTATGCACCTGACAAATCGGGAAGATTGGAGGTTAACAAAAGTTGACTTCGGGATTGACTATAGGTGTCATTGAGTCCCATTAAAAATTGCATCTACTTCCTGTTGTTTTGTTGACGCAAGTATTTGTCCTTTGCACCACAACTGCATCCTTGGCATGTGAAATTTGTTGGAGAATCAATAGGATTTAATTCATCCCAGAAGCAACGAAGTTGATTGTAATATTGAGCAATTGATAATTCTTCCTGTTGAATAGTAGCAATACGTCGCTCAAGATCATAAATTCGCGGTCCATTAATGATCGAAAAACGAGACTTGAGGTCTGCCCATACCGTAGCAGCGGAATCGGCATAGAGTATTGTATGAGCAATATTGTGGTGGATAGAATTAAGAAGCCAAGACATCACCGTATTATTAACACGAGTCCAACGGGCAAAATCCGAGTGGGTGGAATCGGGCATCTTTATGGAACCATTAACAAAGCAAAATTTGTTTTTGCCTTTCAAAGCCATGGTCATGCTAAGAACCCATGGATTATAATTCTCAATGCCATTAAGAACAACACTAACATGAGAGTGCCCGGGATTATCGGAAGGGTGAAGATAGTATGGGCTTTCTAAGTCAAGGGAAGTATTGGATGACTTTGTTTGAGAAGACATTATTGATAATAAAAAAATACTTCTGATACCATGAAAGTAAAATAAGAATGGAAGAATAATGTAGTGTATTTTCATATATCTTCATGTAGTGTAATTACAACTATCATAACATCTATTAAAAAAAGCTGTGAAACTATTTCAACTAATCTCTTCTATTCTATTAAATGACTAAGATGAAAGAAACAATAAATTAAGAATCATTTTGGCAATATTATAAATTAGAAAACAAAATATTAATCATATATCTTCCAATAAATTATTGATAGAGAAATTTGAATATAAAATAAAATAAGAAGTATTTAGATGACATTAAATAATTTATTACGACTTAGACCGATTAATTATAAAAATTGTTTCAACTAATCATTATACAGTTTAATAACAAGATTGAGAATCTCACGAGTTAATCTTTTGGAGTCACGCTGGATGAAAGAGTTTTATTGGTTCATATTGATTTAAGTGACACATAAATTTAATCAACCTGATATTTATGTTATTCATCTACAAACTATTTAAATTTATTGTGAGTATTATTTAGGAAAATTTGCCAAGAATAATCTCAACTATCACTCGTGGGCCAGAAATAATCCCAACTATTGATTATTTTTTAATAATTCTAACTATTGATGAAGTTTGCTGAAAACAGTCCCACTCTATTATTAACTGGCTGTAGCAGGTTTTTTTTACTAATTTTTTTACCTTTTTTTTAACTCTCCTTCATCAAATTAGTATAACCTACCCTTTCGTCCTCTCCATCTTCTTTTTCATTCATCCTTCTTCCATTAACAAACCCTAAAACTTCATTTATCCTTCATTCTTCCTCCATGGTTAAGATCTAAAAGCTTCATCCCTTTAAGATTCAATGAAAGCAATGTTTTGTGATTATGATCAATGTTAATGGGATTAATGAAGTTTTAGGGTTTGTTAATGGAAGGAGGATGAATAAAGAAGAAGATGGAGAGGAAGAAAGGGTGAATTATACTAATTTGATGAATGATAGTTGAAAACAAGGTAAACAAAAATTAATCAAAAAAACATGATACAACCGGTTAAGAATCGAATGGGACTGTTTTCAGTAAACTTCATCAATAGTTAGGATTATTAAAAAATAATCAATAGTTGGGATTATTTCTGGCCAACGGATGATAGTTGGGATTATTCTTGGGAAATTTTCCTATTATTTATTACTTCATTTTTAGTATACAATATATTTATTGTTACATGTTTTTGAAAATAAGATTTATATATTTTTTCATACTAAGTATTCCGTGCATTGATGATGTGTAGGACCTTCTGTTTTGTGTGTTTGATGGCTGGGCAGTCATGATTTTGCTGCTGGTCTGCTCATATCCCACTAAGCGGGTTGGGTAGGACCCTCTGTTTATACATTAATGTGGTATCTCTTACTGCTGTTGGGATGAAAAGCTCTAGTCTTGGAGCTTGCTGGTTTGGCCAAGGAATGCTGTATTGCCCACGCTGGAAATGCCATAATGCTTGTTATCTAAAGAATTCAGGTCACTGTGAAGAGATGATACAAAGGGTCGTGTTTTGTCTCTCATATGGATTGATAGTATGGGGCTAATACCAGGCTCCTGCTATGAACATCAAGCTGATCGACTTTTTGTGCCGAGCTAATTGGAAAAACTTTTTTGTGCTGCTTAGTATTAGAGAGCCTCACGGAATCTTAGGATTGTTTGTATTTTGCACGCTATTGTCTAGTCTGGTTTGTAAATTTGATTTGTGTCTAAACATCATTGTATAGGCCAGGAGTGGAATTCTCCTTTTTTTGGAAGTGTCGATGTCTACAAGCGAATGACGAGGGGCATGTCCCTCAGAGGCTCCGTAGGCTTTGCCATTTCAGTCTGTTGAACTTTTGATGTAAGCTTCGGCTATCTTTTCTGGCATTTTATAATATTTACTTTGCCAAAAAAAGGATTTCGTGCATTGCACGGAGTTTTATACTAGTACATAATAATACAAGAGTTAATTGTTGCAAAAATCTTATGAGGAAATCAAGCTAATCACAATATTTTTGGAGAAAATCAAGCTACGAAATTATGCTAAAATATACAAAATAATTGACAGCATATATTATGGAGATATGCATAATATTAGGGATATAATCTTGTGTAATAAAGAGTTTGTCTGCATATGTTGGAAATAAAATATTGTTTTTAAGTCAGATGAGGATAGGTCTTTCAGCAACTAAGGCCGGAAATGTTACAGTAATTCTTGAAGTAAATTCATTGTTTTATTTAGGCTACTCATTTGTTTTATTACTCCTACAATTGTAATAAATGGTTACTAATCAGATTCATTTTGCAAGTATTCAAAGTGGCACCACCTATCACCTAACTTTTGTTGGTGGATATTCAAAAACCTGCTGCTTATCTTAGTGAATTTCTCAATGTTAATGGCTTTACTCTTCTTCAGTCCTTTTCATTTTGTTATTTTTTTTTTCAAGCAGAATTACATTAAGGGCTCGCCTGGATTTGGAGGGAATGGGGTGGAAAAAAAAAGCCCAGTAAAAAAGAGGCTATTCTTTTGGGCCTGGATTACATGTAAATAATTTAGCCCAAAAAATTTACCCTCCAAATTGAGGTAATACATTTCTGACCACCCCCCTAGGATAATCATTTAACTGGAAATTAAAATTTATCTCATTTATCAGACACATCTTCTACTTTATCTTCTACATGCGCTCCTGATTCTTGTTGTTCTACCTGCGCTCCTGATTCTCGATCTTCTACTTTCGCTCCTGATTCTACCTCTTCTACTTGTGCTCCTGATTCAACTGGTATGTTCTTTATCTTTTTAGTTCTATTTTAAAATAATCTGATTTTTCCAATCTAATGAGATCTGTAACTAAAATTTGGTCATATTAATTCTAATTACTTATTGATATTATTTCTCATAAAGTATTGATTTCACTACTCATTATCATGCTATTTCCATGCTTTTTATTGCTAATTTTATGATATATTGTTAGGGAAATAGGTTAAACAATTACAAATTCCATTGATGCTCATAACTTGCATTAAGCTTTATAGATGACATTTTGTTTCTAGTTGATATTTTTCTGTTGAATTGAAATCAACATCAATAATTCTAAATTGCATTGTTCGACTGTTCACGATTGATATAACTAAACCAAATTAGAATGTGGTATCAATGGTTTGTTGCTTTTGAATGGCAACTTTTTGTATCAATGGTTCAATTGGAATCCATATAACTTTTGGAATCCAAGATTAAATAGATCAATCTTTTTAGTAATGTTGATTTACAAATTAAAAAGACATATTGACAATAAACTATTAACAGTGTGTCTATCTTGGTCCAATTTGAGGTTAAGAAAATGATCCATTGAATTGCATTTTGTTTGATTATACTATTTTGTTGTTGTTATGATTTGTATAGATGCTAAAATAATTTTACAAGTAGTGAAATCAAATATTATTGATAATTTTAGAATTATTTGTGCTATGAAAATATTTATTGGTTTTCATCATTCTTCTAAATATTTATTTTTATGCAGACATGCCTCGTTTGCCGCTCTCTAAACGCCAAAAGGACATTGTTTCACTTATTTTTATTATTAAATTAAGGAATGTGATCATGATGTTTATCATTTCTTACTTAATGAACTTTCTTGAATTACTTAAAGTTCCAAGAAAAAAATGTTCATTCCGCCAAAAGAAGCTTAATGCTAGGTTTGAGAAATGTTAATGAGTTTCTTAAAGATGAACTAAGTTGTTTTGACCAACTTAGGATGGATAGGAGTACCTTTTACAAATTATGCGATTTGCTTAAAAATCATGGTGGTTTAAAGGAGTCAAAAAATGTGTATGCTGAAGAGAGGGTTGCAATATTCTTAAACATATTGGGCCATGATCAAAAGCATTGCTTATTAGACGTTTGCGAAGATGAAAAGAGATAATTACTAGAAACTTCCGACAAATATTGAGTTGTGTTTTGCGATTGCACAACATCCTATTGAAAGCTCCTGAACTTATCCCTAAGGATAGCTATGATGAGAGATGGAAGTGGTTTAAGGTATAAATTTGTGGGTTATATAGTTTGTGTTTTAGGGTTTTATATGAGTTTATTTAATAATGATACATTTTTGTGTGGTAACTTGTAGAACTGTCTAGGGGCTTTAGATGGAACATTCATTGACTTGAGAGTTCGAGAGATTGACAAGCCTCGGTACCGAACAAGAAAAGGTGACATTTCAACTAATGTATTGGCAGCTTGTTTAGTAGATATGGAGTTTACCTATGTTTTACCGTGTTGGGAAGGCTCTACAGCTGATAGTAGAATCCTAAAGGATGCCCTTCTAAGAACTCATCCAATTAGGATTCTTTGTGGTAAGGATATTACCTATTTCAATATCTTAAGTTATGAATTTAGATTAATAATGAGCTTTTTTGACCAATTTTCTTAGGAACTTATTACCTAGTTGATGCTGGATGTACAAATGGAAAAGGCTTTTTGGCACCATATAAGGGTCAAAGGTATCATTTAAAAGAATGGAAAGATGGTTACAAACCAAGAACATCACTAGAGTATTTCAACATGAAACATTCGGCTACGGGAAATGTAATTGAAAGGTGCTTTGGTTTTGCTTAAGATGAGATGGGCAATACTTCGCAGTTCTAGCTTCTATGACGCTGAAGCACATGCAGATATTGTATCTGCATGTTGTCTTCTCCATAACCTTATTCGTAGAGAAATAAAGTTTGATCCACTTGAGCCTTTACTACGGAAGACAATTCGTGAATGATGATGATGATTGCGACAATATCGATGTAGTTGAATCATCTATTGCTTGGACCCTTTGGAGAGACAATCTTGCTCAACAAATGTTAGAAAATTGGCGACTTCGTAGGGGAGCACAATCAACTACAACATAGCTATGTTTTATATTCAACAATCTATGTTTAATGTTATCATAAAATTGCATGTGAATGTATTGTGAACTTTTGATACTTATGAACATTTTTATAGTTTGATATTACCTTGATTTTATCAAAATATAAGCAGGGACTATGTTTATTATTATTTCCTAGATATTGCTACATGTACAGACCCAATATATTATTATGAACATATGAAGACGATCTTGTGAACACAGTGCAATGAGTGCAAGCGGAGCAAGTGGTGACAAGAATACTCAACGGAGATGGACCTATGAAGAAGATCAACTTTTGGTCAAACTGTTGGTGGAAATGTTTGCTGGGGGAAAATGGAAAGCTGAGAGTGGTTTTAGAAGTGGTTATCTGGCGCATTTGGAGAAGTTGTTTGCTGCGAGCATACCTGAAGCTAAGCTGAAAGCCTCTAATATTGATTCAAGGCTTAGCTATCTGAGGAAACGATTCAATGCGTTACAAGATATCAAACAAAAAGGTAGCGGGTTTGGATGGGATGAGAACCAAAAAATGGTAACTGGTGACCGTAAGCTATTTGAGGATTCGGCCAAGGTAATTGATTTCATAACTACTCCTGTTTTCATCACATATGTTTAACATCAGTAAGATAAATTATATGACTTTATAAATTATGTTCATTAGACATATGATTTTACAATTATTGCAAGGAATGCTATTATTCATCAGCTTCACATATCAAGTTACATCAAACTCTTGGCTTTGGACATCTATATATAAACAAATCAGATATATGATTTATAATTGTGTTCATTAAACATATGATTTTACAGTGGTTGAAAGGTCAGAGGGTGGAGTGTTTACTTCTATGTTATTGGAAAGAATGTAGGTTGTTTGGTTAGTTAGAAACTCTTGTTCCCGCTTGTATGTTATGTTAATTTTCCTTGAAATATCACCGTGAGTCATTACATGATGATATATTGAAAGTTGGTTTATGCTTATGTTTGTTGTGCTTGGATGTTGTAATCAACACATCATGGGCACATTAGTGGATCTGCGTTCTAAATGATAAGCTTATGCCTTTTGATCCAAAGAGCTGTTGCCCTATGATCCACAGCTGCAGCACCCACAAGCTTCAAAAAAACTAAACTTAAGATACAAGGGCTGCTCAAATCAGCCAAGCGTGCACTAAGGTCTGTTGCGTAATTGATCAGCACTGTCCATGTTGTCTTGCTGCTATTGTTCTCTCTTCTGTTGTTTGCTACTGCACGCTTCTTGAGCTACTACTGGTCTGATACAGAGGTTGCTGTCTTGAGGCTTTTGTTTTTTTTTTTTTTGTGATGGTTGTGCTGTTTTGTGTGATATGATCTGTGAAGTTTGTATGTTGAGCTTTGGTATGAGGAGTCTTCTGTTTGCTGCTGGTGCATTGTCTGTTCCAATGATCTGTTTGAGCTATGTTTTACAGAGTCACAAAGATGCAAAAGGCATGTTTCGGAAGCCTTTTCCATTTGATGATGATTTGGAGTTGATCTATTCCAAAGATAGGGCGACTGGTTCAAAAGCTATAATTCCAGCTGATCGGGATGATGAAGAGACAATGCTCGAAGATACAACATCAAGTAAAGGCGAAGAAGTACCTAGCGAAGTTTCGACAACTAATAAGAGAGTTATAGATGAGGGTTCTTCTAAGGAGAAAGCCAAAAAAAGGTGCGTAAAAATAAAGAGATACAAAGTGTGCAAAAAAATTTAAAAATTATATTGGAGAAGATGATAGAAGGTAGCAACGCACAAATTGAGAAGTTGGTTTCGGTGTTGGAAGCCCCAAAGAACTGTAAATTCGGTTTGCGTGAAGAACTAGGGAAAATTCATGGAATTTCAAGAGCACAAGCATTGTTATTGTTGAAGAAGATGACGGAGATGATATTGTGATATTTCGTGATTTGCAAGATGAGGATGAAAAATATGATTTTCTTATGATGATTTTAGATCAAATGTAAAGCAATTTCTTGTTATGAACTTATGTAAGTGGTTGAAAAATGCCACTGTATTTTCTTTTGGATATGTTAAGCACTTACTTCCTATGTACCAAGCCATTTAATTACACCAAAATTAGTTCTATGATACAAGTACCAAACCAAGCAAATTTTGCTCCATAAGTTATCTTCTCTTGTACTAAGTCTCATGTACTGTTTTATCCCATATTAAATACCCAGTAACCTTTTCAAAGGATTCCAAGCCAGCCCTAAACAGAAATTTCCATATGAAATTTTCACATTGACATAAAAACATACCTATTTGATTTATTATTACTAACAAAATTGTACATGTTTGACTGATTAATACTAGTGTATCAACTCAACTTGGTAGAGTCCTATGCCTTTGTATAGAGGATGTAGGTTTAATTCCTACATAGGCTACTTCATTTATATTTATCATCTCTTGGTAACTATTCTTTTTTATTTGTATCTTTTGTTTGGAACAAAATATACAAATGATAGTTATTTGTATCTTTGGTTTAAACAAAAAAGATACAAATTACTATTATTTGTATCTTTGGTTTATAAAAGATACAACTAATGTGTTACTTGTAACCCTTTTATTAGTAACACCCAATACAAGATACAAATAAGCTTAAAAATGAGATACAAATAAGGATTTTTCTACTAGTGTCAATCGTTTATTTCTTCAATTTTTTGGGTTCAATTGTTTTTATAATAATTTGTTGCAAATTACAATTATTATAGTTGAATCTATTTGCATTGCCTTGTAAAAGCTCTAGTTTTCTTTAATCTCTAATTTAGAACATTACTATTTGACTCGCAATTTTAAAACTATTTGATGAATTTTTCATGATTTTTATACGGTGTGTATTTGGTAAAGGAACTTAACTACTAGTTTCTTCGTTATGTTTTTGGATTTTAGCTCTTTAATTGATCAAATAACTAAATAAATGTATTTAGTAAATAACTCCTATGCCCAAGATTGACTTTTAATATAAAATTAAAAACTACTCTTTGTAATTTTTATTAGGACACCAGTCATGAATGATTCTCGTATTAGTATGATTTTGTTTGCTTAGGCTAGAGCTCGCACAAATTTGGATATCTTCTCAAATGCCTTCAATTAAATTGGATTCATGTTTATTATATATTTGTCAACATTTTATTATTTTAACAATGCAACACTTAAGATGTACATTAAATAATTTTTTGATTCACTTTTCACGAATTGTTGAGAGATTGTCTCTTATTGGACCTATCCAATTTTTAACGAATAAAAAAAATAAAATAATCAAAATGAAACGTCTCTCATCTTGACAATTTCTATTTTCATATATACCTTCCATCTTCTTCATCGTAGTTCTTCTCCTTCTTGTCCATCAAGCCATTTGTGTCTAGCCTTCACCTTTTCCAAAATTTTCACCATTAACATCAATTTCTCCATCAAGTTATTCATGTTGACTCTCATTTTTCTCCAATTTAATTTTCACCATTAATAAAATCATAAAGAAATTCCAAAATTATACTCCCTCCTATTCACACAAAAGGGGACATTTCTATTTTGGGTCAATTCACACAAAATGTCTCATTTCTATTTTTACTCTCACCTTTACAATTAATTTAATCAATTAAATTATCCAACTACCCCCACTTTTACTACTCCCAATACCCAACTATTACCTTTACAATTAATTTAATCAATTAAAATACCCCACCATTTCACTCTTAAAAACCGTGTCCAACCCAAATATCCCCTTTTGTGTGAATAGGAGGGAGTATGATTTAATTATGATTAAGATTAGGTTGACTATTCCTCTCACTACAGGAGAACCCATTCATTGGGTTGATTATTCTACCTATATATTGGGTTTTGATCTATCTCTTTGTGATCCCTATGCTTACAGTTAAATGATCTCTATGCTTGGCTAACGTGGGTATAAGATGCAGGATTTTTGGATATTAGCAGGTTCCTATCTTTGAAGACTCTTCTTGAGCCGAAGGACTCCTGTGACCGCTCTCTCCTTATGGGTATGAGACGCCGTCGACCTTCCTTCCCCGGACCCTAACCATAGATTTATCTATGTGCGGGAACATTAGGTATGATGATGATCTATGTCTTTGTGAAAGTTTGAAGTTATGAAGTTTGGTTTGTTATTGATTTGTTGGAAGTGATTAATGTGATCATATAGACAACACCAAAATTGCAATTACCATCAACTACATCAAATTCAATTCTGTCTCAAGAGTTAAGACTACAACAGATTGAAAGACCCCTCGTAGAAGGTTGTGTCAAACAACAATGTGGAAAAAGATATTCAGTTTGGTCAAATCTCACATACAACGATCGTAATTTTGTTAATTTTGAATTATCTTTGGTTAAAGTTGTTACGTACATGCTAAGTTTTATCTCTGATATCACGACAAGAAAATAAGGAGTTTTTAGACCCTTATATTTAGACGCTTAAGCAAGCGTCTAAAAGAAACACGAAGATTTTCGACACATTATTTACGACAGATAAAAGTGTTGAAAATAAAGCTAAAAAAGCGTCTAAAATAGCATTAAAAAAAGTAATTCATGGTATAATGAGACGTTGCCTTTTCAGAAAACCAGAATCCTCTTACCTTCTTCTCTCTCAAAGTCTCAAAAGATAAAACCCTAAGAAAAACCTAGATCTGCCGCCGCCACTACCCAGTTGCCGCCTGCCACTGCCTTCTGTCGCCGCCGCCTTCTCCCAGCACCTGTCGCCAGCAGTGAACCGTCTTTCCGGCTGTCGGCTGCTTTCTCACGAAACAAAAATCCTCTTTGGTGAATGCTGATGCAGTCAAGGTAATCTTGTACTCCTAGACTTAATTCAAGGTAATCTATAACCCTCTTTATTGAATGTTGATGCAATCAAATAATGTTAAGAACTAAGTATGTGAGGTATACCGTCCTAGTTCATTGCTGTGTAGATCTGATTTTTTAGGTTTCATTTGGGTTCTTGTTTTTCTAAGTTCACTGTTGATCTATTTAGGTTTTTATCTTAAACATGCATTCTTTTGTAATCTTTGAGTATAGGGTTTATCTGAGGACATTTAAAGACTTCAATTAATAATTCTCTTTTCTTCCATTTTTCACCTTTTGTATGACATTGCAAGAAATCAAGTCAGCAAAATGAAGTTCTTTCACGTTTTAAGGATTGTTTTAAATAATGTATCATAATGTTTGGTTTTAAGGATTGTTTTAAATAAATTTGATGTTATAAGTTGGTTATTTTCAATGTAATGAAGTATAAATGCTATAAATTACTTGTAGTTCTAAATCAATCATGCTTATGAATTTGCAATTAATAATAAATCTGATGCTATGTTCTTGTCTGAATGGATTTCTCATTGTTTGGTACATAGTTCAAACTTTCCCGTCTTAATTTGATAGTGTAACTTGGGTTGAGACTCAATAGTTCATCTTCTACAAATCCATCACTAAATGATTATGTTTTGGGATTAATTGTATTTAAAGCTGATATTAAAGACCCAAATGGGAAATTATCTTCTTGAAGCACTGGATTTGTCTCATTGTCTTGTTTTTGTTGATTTTACAGACAGTCTAACTTACTCAATGCGCAAAATGATGGCAGATCATAAAGCATTGGTATATGTAACTTGCAATATACTAATCATACATTTAACTTGAACATTACTTTTGTGCAGAAACTTGCTGATTTCACAAACTCTTCTAATTCAAGATTGATATATGACATTCTCCTTACCAAGTTTGACTCCCTAATTGATAAGGTATGTACTTTTGTGGAGAATGTGTTTGCTGATTTCTCAAACTTAATGAGTAGACTGCTCCCACGTCCTTGGCCCCAACCATTAAGAATGTGCTTGCTGTGAGTGAATTTTTCAAGTGTACTTTTAGGTTTATCTTCACCTTAAAGTTGGAACCATTTAAAGATAGAAAATTGTACTAATTATTAAGTCAGAATGTCATTATCTTTACTATTTGCTTTCAGTTTCAAGCTCTTATTGGATTTGAGATCATTAATGAACTAATCTTGCATTCGAACTATTTTTAGGTACTGTTTGATTTAATTATAAAAAATATAAGTAGTCATAACATTAATTTAAGGGTAAGTTTTTTCTTGCATCTTTGTATACTTCTATGATTTTCTCTTAAATTTCTTCGGTTTCCTTTCTTCTTTTCTTGGTGTTGAATTTCAAAGTTTGAGAAAGCTTCACTGCAAATCAGTCTACTACAACTCTTAAGAAACCATTAATCGATTAGACCAGGCGACGTGTGGATGAAAATTGTGTGCGAACAGATAAATCTGATGATTGTTGTCTTTCTATAATTTAGTGCTTATTCATTACTCACTAGTGTTTTACTCTCGAGTATTTATTCCTAATCTATCAAGCATGAGTATCAGCTTTTCTTTCAATAGTTGAATAATATTTGTTGAATTTCTTATTATGCAATCTAGATCTTTACAATAAAATGATTGCAATTGGGGCTAGAAATAGTTGAAGAACATTTGTTTGGGTCCGTATTAAACAAGTTTAAACTAAATCTAACCTATTTATTAAACAGGTTGTAAAAGTGAATCCTAAACCAACCCTTTTATCAAACATATTACCTACTTGGCCCATTTCTAATTATTAATATGAACAATTACATTTCAAAATAATTTAGAGAGCATTTCCTTTTGGATACGAGTTTTCCAAATAATTCAATTTAGATTTGTGAAGCCTTATTTTTGGTTTGTTTCAAGTTACTTAAGAGCAACTTGCAGCACTTTTCTTCAACAGTGGACCGGTAATGGGTTTTATTAGCTGCTTTTTTTATTGTGTTTGATTTAATATCCTCTATATTACATCTTTGAATTTCTAAGTGGATTTGTTAATCGTTCCACACTTTTATCGATGTTTATTACTTTATTGCTCCAATATAGAGGTTTGGGATTGAATCTGTGAAGCTAAAATTTGTGTCCTAGATTAAGATTCTGAATCATATTGTGTTATCGAATGTAGATGCATTAGTGAGATGCTAAAATTTGTACATTTTGTTTGATTTGTTGCAGATTGTTGCTGCTGATCATGTTTGTATTCTGTCCAACAAAGCATTTTTGCGAAGCTCTTGATATATACTAAAGTGGATATTGTAACATAATGACAATTTGGAGGTCATTAACATTTGACAAACTTGTAGTTATATGCGTGTATGAATATCGAATTCTAATACTTTTGTAGAAATGATTGATTTGGTATGATATTTGTTGGTAATTATGTATGTATGATGAATTTTATATAGTATGGAAAAGACTAATACATATTGGGATAATGATAGATAATTATGGCTTTATTTTCATTTAGACGTATATAATCGTCTAAAATATGAAGTATTTTCGACACTTAAAAGCGTCTAAAATATTAAGCACTTTTGACACTTAAAAGCGTCTAAAATAATGAGTTTTTTCGATGCTTTTAAGCGTCTAAAATCTTGAGTTTTTTCGACGCTTTAAAGCGTCTAAAATCTTGAGTTTTTTTTGGGATTTTAGACGCTTTAAAGCGTCTAAAATCCCAAAAAAAAATAGTATGGATTTAAGGTGCAAAATATTTTTCGACGCTTTAAAGCGTCGAAAATGTTAAAACCGTCGAAAATACCTTTGTTTTTCCGTCGAAAAACTCCGTGTTTTTTTGTAGTGTATAGATGTCGTATGACTCTTTATTAATAAATCATGTATTATTTAAAAATAAATGGGTGTTGTAACCTAAGAAGTAGACATTTTAAATTGTTGAGGTAGACATTTTAAATTCAATTTGTGTACCTTATGTTTCTACATTTGATCAATAAAGGTGCAAAATTTACAAGTGCAACTACATGTTGGTCGACACGGTCGTTTGAGCACTTTTGTTCGTTCAAGTCGTACTACCTGATAGCTAATGGTTTGCTCTTTGGTTGCTAGAGCATGTCCTTAATTTGGTCCCCTTTTGCTCCCAAAGCATCTTAAGGACTGTAGTATTGTGTTAATTTCCTTGATAATAATAGCCAAGGCTAAGCTCATTTCAATCACTCCGCTCTTGTTTCTTGTACACCAATTATATGTGTACCATTTTCAAGTCTTGGAGTCTCTCATTACCAATCAAAACAATCCTCAATGTCTTGCACAAAGTTGTAATAACAACCTTTGCGGGTGAAAAATAAATATATTGATCAATCACAAACTATCTTGTAATGGCTTGTATATTGCAAGTTTGCAACCACTAATACGTACATACCAAGCAAAGTTACCAACCAACTTATCCCTCATAATTACCAAGTCTAAAAGTCCAACTAAAGAGTCAAGACATGCTATTCATTTCACCTTGAATAATTCTAAATTGCCCTATTTAGAGGTCATATACTACAACCTATATTATATATATTCTAACCTTTTTTAACAAGATTACAAAATATAAAATTTGGTAAATATTCAATGTTAGATGAACTCAATAACAACATAACTAATACTAAAATATAGATTTTGATTTAATTATTAGTACTCTATCCACCCGGGCCTTTAACTATACATGGCTTCCGCATCAAAACCCTTATCTTGATCTTTACAAGCGCGCCCCACACGACCTCTATCATCCTGTTCGGGCAATCGTCGAAACACAACAGGTGCACCATGTTGCGGATAGAGAAGCATCAATACGGTTGGTGCATGTTGATAAGATGGGGCCAACGTAAAAGAGAAGCGTTGTAGAAGGATGGTAAGAACAAGCTTGGTTTGTAGAATTGCAAGATTTTGGCCAATACAAGTGCGAATTCCTAGACCAAAAGGAATGAATGCCATAGGATGTTTGGCTGCACGAGAAACACCATTAGCAAATCGTAGGGGATTGAAGTCATTCGCGTCGTCTCCCCAGATCGCTTTATCGTGATGGACGGCTAAGATTGGGACAAGTAACTCCGTCCCACGTGGGACTCGAGTTCCACCTAACTCCACGTCGTATTTTGCTCGTCTGATTGTTGCGATTGCTGGTGGGTATAGACGAAGAGACTCGTTTAATATCATGCTCAACTGCGGTTCATTATAAGCCATATCAATATGAATTAAGGGGGTGTTTGGTATGTAAATTTCTTGTCTTAGTAACGGAATCAATTAATCAAATTTGTTACAATGTGTTTGGTTTGGGATTTGGATAACGAAATCCGTTACTTAAGAGTAACCCATTCCCTTTGTTTGTTACCACTCAAATATGAGTTGTAACAAAATACCTTTCTCTTTATTTGTTTCCATTCCCTTACTTGATTGAAACCAAACAAGTGATAAAGATAAGGGTTATTGTTACCCTTTGATCTCTTTATTTGTTTCCATTCCCTTTCCATTTTAAAAATTATACCAAACAACCCCTAAATGGTTATCCGATCCCTCACCATTTTTAGAAACATAAATGATAAATAAATAAATAATTTTTAGGTAAGTTATAATCTTGTAAGTTTGGTTACATAACATAAAATCATAGGAAACACATAATTTACTTAAAAATCATTTGCAAATAATAGTCTTATATTTCAGTGTTTTTGCGAATTATAGCCTCAATTTATTTTTTTTCTAATTAAAAGCACCAAATTATTAATTTCTACAACATTTAATCACAGGATCATGAACAATTTATTAGTTAGAATTTTAGGTTAAATGGTCAGAACTATGTGATTTAGCGTAAACGCTACTTTGGTGGCTATAATTTGTAAAGAACAAACATTAAGATTGCAATTTGAAAAATGCCTAAATTTAAAGGCTGTAATAAGCAAGGCATACATTTTAAAACCATATAAATTAGGAGTATTATTTATAACAAGTATAATCTTTATAATTATTCATACATGATTGAAATCATAATAAAAATGGTACATAACAAAGATATATATGTCAATATTATACGCAAGGTACTTGTTTTTGAAGTGTATCTTATAACTTGTCAATTATTTGTAAATGTTAAAAGTTAAGTCGATTATTGAAACATTAGACTTGTTTTACTAGCTAGTGTAGATACCCTATTGATGTAGGACGTGAGTCCCACACTCCTACTACTATTTATGAAATTTGGGATGTTTATTGTATTAGGTTAATTGAACTAATTATAATCCAATTATTGGCAGTTAGTCTATGATGAAATAATGTTAATATATAATCCGTAATTATTGATTATTTATTTTTTATTTTTGTATGATATAATCATTGATAATTGCATTGTAGTTATACCGATTATTTGCTTGAAGAGTATCTTGGGTTTTCACACTTACAATTTCTTCTGTGATATGTTCTCCATACTTAATTCTTATGCTCCATCATTTACTTTTACAAAGTGTATTGTTGGATACCGGATAGACCTAGTCATTTTATTCCTTATTGTTACTACTTATGTAATCATATTTCTTACTTTTTATACATAATAATAATTTCAGTATCCTTTAATAATATTTATTTATATATTTTGAATATATTTAGGATATTATACTTTACCTTAAATTAGAGAAACATTAACAAACAAAACCTGAATATCTCAAAATAGCCAATAATATATTGGAAAAATTGACATTAATAATCCAACCTTTTACTTATCCGTTGTGAATAATCCAACATTTTGATTATTTTCTAATAATCCAACGTTTGCACTTAGTTCACTGTAAATAATCCAACCTTTATTTTTGTTTGCTAGCAGCATATCCTATTATTACCTATTATTAGTAATATGGTATGTTGTGGGAAAATTTATCGCAAAAGTTGGATTATTAGAAAATAATCCAAAGGTGGAATTATTCATAGTGGATGAGTGAAAGATTGGATTATTAATATCAATTTTTCCTAATATATTTTCACTGCTCATTAATTTTACTCAATAGCAATCAATGGGAAAATTAAAATCAAGAGATATTAAGAAAAATGTGTGGATAGAATAACAAAATAAGTTAAATATATAAATAAAAATTCAATAAAATAATACTTCCTCTGTTTCATTAAACTTGAAACATTTCATTTTTTACGCATTTTAATGCGTGTTATTTTGTTAATTTATATGTTGAATTATACTGTTCCAACACTGCAACATAATTTGCTTTTAGTGCGATATATTTAGCGGCATTTAATTTAAATGTCGCTCTTTTCAATTTCTTATAGTGTATATAGAGGATTTAATGACATTTATTATACCCTTTAACAACATATTAAAAAGTCATACTAAAGCTTTTAGCGACATAGGATCTACTGACATTTCTCACAAATGTCACTATAGACTATAGTGACTATTATACATATGCCACTAAAGACTAAATTAAGTGTCGCTAAATCACTTTATGGTGGAACTAAAAATAAAAACCAATAATTATTATACTAAAAATATGAATCACTGGCATTTTTTTTAATGCCACTAAATCTAATGTCACAAAAAACTAAATTTCTTGTAGTGCAAAAATTAAAAAAATTAAAATGATGAAAGTATGCAATTAGACGATTCAAACAAGATCTCGCTTGACTATATTTTTACTTACACATGAGTCGCAATACATAAAATTAGCTTGAACGATGAATAGAGCACATTAAAGAAATGTAGTGAGTAATTCAAAACGGAGGAAGTATAGATTAGAGTCAAATTTAAACAGAGATAAATTTGATGAAATCAACCTAAAAAACTAGTGCTAGCACATGGACAGACTAAACGCAAAATTGGAATTTCATGAAGAACGAACAAGTGAATGAAACTGATAAAAGAAATAAAAAAAATCTTTTTGTTTTTATACTTGATGGAAAGAATGAGGAGTATGTAGCAATTAACATTAGTAATCCCTAGTCCCTACCACATTAAATTATTAAAGTATCCCTATTCCCTACACAACGTACTAGTACTAGACTACTAGTATATATAGCATTACTGTTACGTAGGAGTAGCTATTAAACTCTATACTGCTGTCCTAGACTCTTCCGGTCTTGCAATATTATAGGACAAAACTCAATTTCAACACAAATAAGTTAAAAGTTTGAATAAAACTTATCATAATTCTTTTTTTCTAATAAATACTCCCTCCGAATCATTTTAGATGTCCCATTTGGGTTTTCACGGTTATTATAGGTTGTGTAAGGTCCATTAAAAATATGGTAGTTGGATATTTTTATTGATTAAATTAAGTGTAAAGGTGGTAGTTGGATATTGGGAATTGGAAAAATGGGGGTATTTAGGTAAAAAAAAGATAAATAAAAAAAGGAAATGAGACAATTGATATGATTTTGCCAAATAAGAAAATAGGACATCTAAAATGATTCGGAAGGAGTAATACAAAAGATAAATACAAAGTTAATTTAGAACTCAAACTAGTGACTCATTTGATCGGTTGTAATAAATAATGGTAATAGAAATAAAAAATTAATGTAATTTTGATTGAAAATCCTCTAGGCTACTTTGATTGCCATGCATGTCCAATTTCAACCATCACTATAAATAATTCACATTACCATCATTTAGTACCACTAACCAAACGATCCGTAAGAGATATGGACGCAGTTATATTAAATATTTAAAAAAAATGTAACAAAACAAATAATTAGTTTAAAAGGCAAAATATAATAAAATGACAAAGATATACTCCTTACTCGTTCATAACTTACTTTTTCAAATCTTTTAAAATAGCACTATTTAGCTCAAATATGGCAAAAAATTTTAAATTAAGGGGGTATTTAGTACGTTACTTTTGGCTTGACTTTTTTGATTGGTTCTGGCTTTTGGCGTAGCTTTTTTTATTAGCTTTTGACTTGTTAGTTGGTCAAATAGCAAAAAAAAGTGTTTTGTAAATGACTTTTAAAGCAGCTGAAAAGCTGACTTTTAAGCCAAAATGAAAATTTTGTTTCAGCTAAGTTTTTTAGTTGGCTTTTAGCTTGTTTGCCCACGTATTCTCTAATAAACAACTAACAGTCAATACTCAAATTTCCTAAACATTCCTCAAACAATTGACTTTTTCAGCTAGATTAAAAACCAACAAAAACAATCAACATTTTTTGCTGATCAAACAAGCTAACTAACTGAAAAGGCAACAATCAGCGCCAATTGCCAAATATCCTCTAAACAGTACTATTTTCATAAAAACAAAAGGAGTAATAATGATGCCAAAAGATATGTAAAAAGAAAGGGGAAAAAGTGTATAAAGTGGGACGTACCATCTTAAGGTTAGAAAGATGATCCTTAGAAGGGATATCACGTGATGTGCATACTCTAAGGACCTCATGACGTGCCAGATTCTGCCATTCTGGATGCATAGCTAAAAGTACAGTGGTCCATGTCAGCAGATTCGAAGTCGTTTGTTTCCCAGCAAAGAAGAAACTCTTACATTCTTCCACAATATCATCAATCGTTATAGGAATAGGAGTATTACTATTAGAAGAATTGAAGGTAATTTCAGGAATGTTATTTTTATCATTTTCCCTCATTCCAGCCTGGATCATTAGGCCAACCAAATCCTTGGGCCCACCTGCTTCTTCTGATCCATTATTATTATCATTCCTAATAATATTACCATCATTAACATTAATATTAATACAAGTATTATTAATATTATTGTTGTCATTGCATTTCTCTAATTTCCTCCTTTCAATTAGTTCCACTAATGATCTTCTGATATCCTTTTCCAATTTCCAAGACTTCATATTTCTCTTGGTTGGTAAAAATCTGTGTAGCAAATTCAATTCAAAAAACACTTCTACATTAGTAAAACTATGAATAATTATTATTAAGAAAAACCTATCAATTATTAATTTGAAGTAGCTGATAATTTAAAAGGTTAACATTAAGTAAATTTTTAATTTAATTGATTTGTGAGACTAAATTCACCACGTTAAAAAGTAAAATTATGTCCTATTTACATATCTTCATTGCCATACAAGAAGTCTTCTAGTTATACAAGCTAAAATTATATTTTTCAAGAGTTACATGGCAACAATCCAATTTTAAATGCTAAAATGTGGTAGCTTCAACTGGAGTGGGTATAGATATTAATGTCGTGGCCCGTGGGTAGTGACTGAATAGTGAATTTAGATGTGCGAAATAAATGTTAATATAGATATTAATAATAGAAAAAAGTCATGTATAACATATTAAGTTGAAGCTTCTCTATTATTATCTTCTTTAAAAAAAATGTTTTTTGTTTTATAATATATTTACCTAGTAAATTAAAAAATAAACACTATTAAAATTAATGTAAATAAATGTAAACACAAACAAAATCAATATAAAACTATCAACAAGAAAGAGTACTAATGACATTATAATATAAATTTATCAAGTTATATATTACTAACAAATAACCTTCTTTATAATCTTCAAAGTAAATAATCATTAAAACAAATATTATACAAGTATAAAATTAACTCAATTTTTTTCCAATCTTCGTGCATAGCACGGGTATCTATCTAGTATAGATTAAAACCTAATTACAAATAAATAGTGATAAATGAATAGAGCTATTAATCTAATATTGAAACTAATTTGAAACGAAAGAAGTACATCTGTATCACTGCTCTGCACAACTTACATTATCGTCTTTTATTTGCATAATACTGTAAAATTAGGATTATACCCGTGCTATGTACGGTTAATACTTTGTTTATTACAGATTGTAAGAGTTCATAATATGTAGGACCTTTGACCAAAATTTAGCAAAGTCATCATAACAAAACCTTTTAATTCTTCTCAGATATGCTTGATAATTGTCAATTAAGCATTAGCAAATTTGTACTAAATGTAATCATAATCATAAATATTATAAAACTCAAAGTGCTAGTAGAGTTATCATATTGATACACTTATATATATTATGATTAAATATTCTCTCATAACTGGATGGTAAAATTAAATTTTAGAAAGAAATACTAAAATTAGTAAACTCAAATGTTCTTGATGACCAATGAAAGTAGTAATTGAAAAATCTTTAATAGTATCATATAATGTTATATACTTACATGTGTGTTTCTTTTGTATAATACATACTAAAAAGGTATATTTGATGACTCTTTTGTTGTGAATTTATAATATAAAACAAAATTGCATGAATTACTCCCAATTTTACTCTAACTTTATTTCTCAATCTGTTCACCTTCTCTACTAACTTTCATTTCATAGTACATTGGATTAGCCATTAGGAAATATAGAGAGAGGTATTAAAAAATAATCAATTAACATTTATAAGTCTCACATTATTTATGGGTTAGAATACACATCATCAATGTTAATATTTTTTTTGAGGGAATCGATGTTAATAATTCATATTAACATTAATATGAATTTGTGCAATTATTTCACCACTAATTATTTATTTTAATTACAATTACAACCACTTCAAATAAAACTCTTAATTGATAATTTGCATTGCATCATGAAAGATAAAGAAAATAACTAAAAATTGCATTGTAACTGTGACACATGACCATGGTTGTAAAAATGTATTGTAAAGTGACCCTTATCACAAAATGTTTATAAATTAGTAATAGTATGATGATGATAATGATTGTATAGTCTACTATACTTGTTGCTTGCCTTTTATCTTACTCTATGCTCAGATTACATTCCATGTAAATTTCATGTATGTAACATCAATGAAGAATTTTATTCCATTTATTGCATCAACCACATAATTCTCCATCTTCCTAAACTGATTTTATTGGACAAATGACAAAATAAATGATTCATGAAGTGACATATTGACAAACATCAAAGCAATTGCAATTGATTCATGAAGAGATGACATTTGGCACAATAAATTCATGAAGTGACAAATAACCAAGATGTTTCTCGATTAGTATATTGTATGATGAGATACAAATATACAATGGGACCAGGAGTATATATTTGTAGCAAGATTAATTTTTACCCATTTAACTAACTCATTATATTAATGAAGTTACTACTTGTAGCTATACTTCTATTAGGCGAAAGAGATTCAAATCTTGAAACTTACCATCATCCAAATTGAACTTGTTGAAGATTAGAACAAAAGTTCTACTTTTTTGACAAATAGATATGAATCTTTTACAACTATTAATTTCACTTTTTTAACATAGGATCCTGGATGACAGCTCCTCTTGCCCACTCTTAGGGCCGGCCCGGACCACAACCAATAAAAAATTGTTTCTATAAAGTTAGTACGAAACATGTGGGAACCATAGTACTTATAAAAATGTTAAAATGAAGTTAGCTGAAGATGTGTGGGTACCATAAGCATTGTTACAATATTAAAATCCAAAGTTTGTGATATAAATAGAAAAATTATTTATGGGAACAAAAAATATTATTATAACACTTTAAAATGACAAATAGAAAGTTCTTTAAGGAACAGAAGAAGTGTATGATGGTAGATCAATGGTTAGAGTAGTACATTTGAAACTCAAGGTTAACGAGTTGAATCTTAGTTTATACTTCCTCCGTTCTGAAATACTTGCTTCATTTTGGATATGAGCACTATTCATCATTCAAACTTTTTTGCATATTGCGGTTAACGTGTAAGCAAAAATATAGCCAAGTGAGATCTTGTTTGAATCGTCTAATCATACATTTTTATAATATTAACTTTTTATAATTTTTAGATATGTATAGTTTTATGTATAAATGAACAAAATAATACATTGGATTGTGTAAAAAGTCAAACAAGTATAATGGAACGGAGGAAGTATTTGTTATAGAATATTTAAAACTTTATTCAATAAAATTAAGAAAATAGTAAATGGTAAAACAAAAAATATTAATAACTAAATGATTTATTTCAATAAAGCTTAATTATTTTTTTTATTTGAATAATTGAAAGATTTTTCCATTTTTCTTAGAAAGAGTCAAAAAAAATTAAAAAGTTGATCTCATTTTAAAGATCTTGAAAGAAAAGAGTATTTATATAATTTTTATTTAATCTTATCTGTTTAGTAACTAAAACTTTCATTTTAAACAAATAGAAAATAGACAAGTAATTTGCAATTGCATGTCAGTGCAAATTTATGTCACTTTATGTAAACAAAACCAAAATGAAATCTAGACTAATTCGTTTCATCGTAAAAATTATTAATATTAAATTTTTATAATTTATTATCATATACTCCCTTCGTCCCTTATAATTTGCAGCATTTTCTATTTTCGTCCGTCCCACTTAAATTGCAACATTTCTATTTTTGGACTATGCCCACCACTTTCTTTTAATCTCATCCATACATTTTAACTCTCTTTTAATTTCATTCACACAATCTATTCTCTCTCCTCATTTATTACCATTTTTTTAATATTCACCCATTTTCTCTTTGCTACTAACTCATCATGACGAAATTGTATAATTAAATATATTAAAAATTAAATTAATGCAAAATAAAGGTTAGTTTTAAGGAGGAATTACCTATAACCGGGAATGAGAAGGTTTTGAAAAGAGCTGGCAGCAAGGAACATTTGGTGGGTATGCAACTTAAAAATGGGCTTCCCTTGTTGATAGCTGTTCCCAAATGTGATTCTAGTGATGACATCCTCTGTCAATCCCTGAAAGCATTCTGAAATTTCAATTTCAACTTGTTGTTTATCTCCTTTTCTTTCACACATCATCTGGTCCCACTTGTCCAACATTTCCTCTACACTTTTTCCCACCATTGGTATCAACAACTGCATCACAAATCACAACCCAACCCAACTCATCATAACTTAATTTGTCATCTTTCATTTACTATCCCTACATCTTACCATCTTATTTTGGGACTTATTAAACTTTTTTATACTCCCTCCGATTCAATTTACTTGTCCAGTTTACCTTTTTTACACATGCCGAGGCAACATTTTAACCTTTAATATCTTTAATTGTGTATAATTAAAAATTATAAAAATTTGATATTAATAATCTTTGCATTGAGACGAACAATATAAGATCCCACATGACTATTATTTACCTTAAGATCAAGAGCAAAATACAAATTAAGAGTGATTAGTAAATAGTAATCAAAAAGTAAACTGGACAAGTAAATTGAATCAGAGGGAGTATTTTTCAACAAAAGTTAAATAATTTTGATGTAGACTGGTTTAAATATAAGTAATAAGTTCACCAACTTTATAAATTTTTTGAAACAAAAAAAATAGATAATATTATAGAGTAGCTGTTTCAATAACGTGAAATTAACTATAAAACTGACCTTAAGATTTTCCATGTGGAAGATAGGTGTTATGATTTTTCGATGGTGCGCCCATTTCTCACCCTTAAGACTAAGTAGTCCATTGCCTTCTAGTTGTTTCATCATCGGACTTGCCTCGATTTTTTCATAATATTCAGACTTGGTACTAAAGATTTCTCTGATGAGGTCCGGATCTGACACAGTTAAACGAGGAGTGGGTCCAAACCATATAAGGAATGTTGCACCTATGCATACATAAACATATGCAACATAATTATAAATCACACACTAATAGAAGAGATTTTGAATACAGGCAATGATGAAAATGGTTGCAATAAATATGTGAGAGTAAGAAGTAATAAAGATGAACACCAAAGACTGAAACACTTCCTTTGTTCTCACTATGCAAAGAAAATATATATTCATCTAAATATATATACTTTTGTCAAATACAATACTCTAGTAAATAATTTAAAATGAAACAAAAAAAAGTAAAAGTAACGGAATGAAGAAAGTATCATGCAAATTTTAAGTGGTAAGTACTAAGTACCCTATGAGTTTTTTACATACATACATTAAACTTTTATTTTTAAACAACAATCCAGTTTAGTAATAGAAATATACTTTCTCCGTTCTTTGATATTTGCTATATTTTGAGTTTTTGCACTATTCATCGTTCAAGCGTATTTTATATTTTTTTGATTAATGTGTAAGTAAAAATATAGTAAGTGGGATCTTGTTTGAATCGTCTAATAACATACTTTCATAATATTAACTTTTTATAATTTTTGAATTTGTATAATTCAATATATAAATAAACAAAATAGCACATTAAAATACATAAAAAGTAAAATGTAGCAATTTATGTAAAATATAACAAGTATTATGAAACGGATGAAGTATTGATAAGAAAATAAATCAAAATGATTAAAATAGTGTAAATTACAGACCCTACTAACCTTGGGTTGTTTGGCATGTGGAAATGTTTATATAATATATTAAACTATAATTGAGACTTGGTATAAGATTGTTGGATAAGACTTAAATTGAACACAAAAAGCGTAAGACCGTCTTATTTTAAGACCAAAAATGGGCTAGTCCATTGCAAGCGCGTGTGCTACACGCGCCCTCCAGAATCCATTTTTTTTGATTTTTTTCATTTTCTGAGCATTTTTAAATTTGGAGCTTAAAAGTATCAATTTTGACCTTAAAGATATCAATTTCAATGTAAAGTAGTACTTAAACATATCAATTAATGTAAATTTCAATTTGAAGCTATAAGTGATCAATTGTGGCGTTAAACTGAACAATTTCTACCTAAATTGAAATTGATATCTTTAACGACAATATTGATACCTTTAAGAGCAAAATTGAAAAATTGCCAAAAAATGAAAAAGAAGAGAGAAAGCGAATTGGGCTGAAATATTGGGCCGTCTTATTCTAAGATGGTCTCTCCCAAGACCGCCTGTAAATTGAAACTTTAAAAATAGATATTTTATGTCTTTATTTGGCAAATAATAAAATAGAAAAGAAATTAGATAATAATAGAATATATTTACAAAGTTGTCCTTATATAAATCTTTTCTTTACTTGCATTAGTAGCAACAATGTCTTTTTATAAATTATCCAAGTCTTAATTCAAATTATCATCCTCCCTTTAAGACTTTTTTTTTTTTTTTTTTTTGGAATTTTTCCTTTTCAAGTCTAAGCTCATTCACTTTCCAATCTTTTACCAATTGTGATTTGTTTTAAACAAACAAAAAACTTTTCATTGTACATCCTCTATCCTATTGAATTTGCATCATATTCCACTTTGATTTGTTTCACTTAATTTGCATTATTTTATTTTTAGACAATGGTCAATCACTTTTTTTTTAATCTTATTCATATATTTTAAATCTTTTATAATTTTAACTACACAATTCATTTTATCTCATTATTTATTACCACTTTCTTAAAAAGAATATCAAATTCTCTTCAATAAAATTCAAAGAGAACGGAGTAGCAGTATCTTAAATCACAATCCGTCAATCACAAACCTCAAATCGGAATTAGAGGTAAAAGCAGCGCCACGCACTAAGAAAGAAACAAGTAGTAGTACTATTTCATGGTTATTTCCTATTAAAATTTGAGCTCATCGGAAGAGCAGCAAGGAAATGATAGGAGGGAAGATGTAGGATACAGAAATCTGAAGATGACAATGATTATTAACCCCACATACATTTATTATGTCTCTTTTTTATAAACTCGTTTTCGATATGTCATAGTACCTTCGTTTCAATATACTTGCAACACTTACCATATTAGGAAGTTTTAAATTAGTTGCACTATTACTATTTTTGGGAAAAATAATCTACTTATTTTATCCTCACTTTATTCCTACCCCACCATCACCATCAATCATATATCATCCCATTAATTATTTAATATACCCACAAGTCACAAACACTATCTACTTATAATAATTTTTTTTATTTTTATCCTACATATCACCATCAATCATACATCATCTCTACTTTTACCATACTGATTAGACTTGCCTAAATTCATGTGCCCAAACCCAATGGTGCAACTAAAATGGAACGGAGGTAGTACTTATTTATTCATTTTCGTTCTAAAATATTCGCTACATTTGACTTGTGAGTATTATGCATTGTTCGAGCTTATTTTATATATAACGACTAATGTATAAGATGAAATATAGTCAAGTAGGATCTTGTTTGAACCGTCTAATAGGATACTTTCATAATATTTAATTTTTATAATTTTTAGCTAAGTGTAGTTTAAGATATTAATGATCGAAATTGTCCATTGGATTGCGTAAAAAAGTAAATTGTAGCAAATATTATAGAACGGAAAAAGTATTATACTTGCTACATTTTATTTTTTTACGCATGTCAATACGTTATTTTATTTATTTATATGTTGAATGTTGAATTATATAAATTTAAAAATTATAAAAAGTTGATATTATAAAATTATGCGATTAGACGATTCAAAAAAAATCCCACTTGACTATGTGTTTACTTATACATTAGTCATAATATACAAAATAAATTTAAATAATGAATAGTGCACATAATCAAAATGTAGCGAGAATTTCAGAACGGAAGAAGTACTTACTCCGTTACAATTTACTCGTAATATTGGAAATAATTGCGTTATTCACTTATCTTCCTTAATTTATGATTAATTTTTAATATATAAGCCAAAACATTTTCAAGTGGGATTTTTCTTGATTCGTTTCAATGCAAAGATTATAAATGTCAAATTTTTATAATTTTTTATCATACAAAATTACAAAAATTAAGAATTAAATTGTTGGACCACGTGAAAAAACAAACATTACAAGTATTTTGGAACGAGAAAATATAGAATTGCTTTTTCTGTTTTAATTTATTATTGCGCATTTAGTTTTTTTGTAACTTCCAATACAAATTTAAAAGAATTAAAATTTAATTGGGAGTTTTTAAAAATTCTAAAAACTTGATATTTAGAAAATTTGTATTAAGACAAATCTATCAAGACTTCAAATATTATATTTTTCATATAAATTGTTGAGAAATCATAGGGAATGTTTGACACTAAAATTCGTATACAACTTTTGAGAAGAATTTTCGAAAAAGATAGTATTTTAATTGATGTTTCCATAAAGAATTATTCAACACGAATTACTTCGTTTTATTTGACTTTTTATGCAATTGAATGTGTTATTTTGATTATTTATATGTTGAACTATACACATATATTTAAAAATTATAATAACTTAATATTGTGAAAGTGTGTGATTAAACGATTCAACAAGATCCCACTTGACTATATTTTATTTACACATTAGCTGCAATATACTCCCTCCGAATCATTTTAAATGTCCCATTTGGGTTTTTACGGTTATTAAAGGTGGTGTGGGGTCCATTAAAAAGAGTTTGTTGTGTATTTTAATTGATTAAATTAACTGTAAAGGTGGTAGTTGGAGTATTGAAAGTAGTAAAAGTGGGGATATTTAGGTAAAAAAAAAGATAGACAAAAAAGGAAGCGGGACAATTGATATGAATTTGCCAAATAAGAAAATGTGACAACTAAAAAGATTCGAAGAGAGTATAAAATAAACTTGAAATATTAATCGTGTCAATAACTCTTATACGACAATTATTCCAAAACGGATAAAGTATGTTAGAAGTACTATTAACTTTGGTTATCTTCATATTCATATTTTAATAATAATTATGATCTCTACATATCTTTCACTAAAGTTTATTCTGACATCCTTATATCAGTTAGGTCTCAATATGTTTACCACAAACTTTACAAAAATATTTTTTTATTAATATTAATTATTCCTATACTTTTCACTAACTTTTGTTAAATATTTTTCTAATGTTTAATGTTTTTACCTTTTTTCAATTAAATTTATTATTTAAGAAAATAATAGTATAATTTTTAATTACTAAATTTTTTTTTTTCTTAATTCTTATGAACATTAGTGTAGGAGTTCTTTAAGAACAAAGGGAGTAGTTTTAACTTTATTTTTTTATAAATTGGACTTTTATTACCTCCTCCATTTCAATGTATGTGCAATTGATATTGACATTTATACAAATAATACTCCATCTTATTCTCTTTACTTGTCTCATCTGGTGTTTTATTTTAACACTATTCATCAACACTCTTATTATGTGATTTGTTCTTAATCTATAAATTACAAATAGTTATGTGGGGTCTTGTTTGATTCGTGTTATTGTAGATTTTATTAATACTCCCTCCTATTCACACAAAAGGCCACATTTCTATTTTGGGCCAATTCACACAAAAAGTCTCATTTCTATTTTTATTCTCATCTTTACAATTAATTTAATCAATTAAAATATCCAATTACCCCACTTACTACTCCCAATACCCAACTACTACCTTTACAATTAATTTAATCAATTAAAATACCCTACAATTCTACTCTTAAAAAGCGTGCCAACCCAAATGTGCTCTTTTGTGTGAATAGGAAGGAGTATTAACTTTTTATAATTTTTACCCAAGCACAATTAGAGATATTTAAGATAAAAAACGCACATTTACAATTATGTCAAAACAAATAAGATAAGTAAAGAGAGTAGGAGAAAGTACTACGTATGTCACAATTAGATGCAAGTATTTCAGAAGAGAGTTCAACTCCCCTCCTTTTCGTTGGCTGTACATGATATTTCAACTTATTTCAAGAGAAAAAGGGAGACAATTTAATGCTTTAAGTAACTGAAATTGTTGAAAAAAATTCAAATAGTTTCCAGCTGAAAGAAGGCTGCACTAATTGCACTACAACATCATATCAGAGTAACAAAAACACTGAGGAACAAGACAAGTGACGATTAATAAGGATTTGAATGATGCAATTTAAAGTACATAAAACAAACAGCTATTTCCTCTATTCCATAATACTTGCTACATTTAACTTTTCACAGAATCTAATATGTTATTTATTTATTTATATGCCAAATTATACTCATTTAAAAATTGTAAAAAGTAAATATTATAAAAATATGCGATTAGACGATTTAAACAGGATCCCATTTGACTATATTTTTACTTACATATTAGCCATAATATGTAAAATAACCTTGAACGATGAATAATGATCAAAATCAAAATATACCAAATATTTCAAATGGAGTAAGTACTAATCAAAAAAATAATCAAATCAGCCAACTACATAAATAAAAAGGCCTTCTCAAATACTAAAAACTTATTAACATCGGAATTTGGACAATCAAAATTAAACAAAATCCAAGAATTATTTCTTCAATGGGTCCAAGTAACAAAAAAAGTTCAATAGTCTTCTTTTATCTTCATACAATGAATTGATAAATACTAAAAACTCATCAAAATTTATCATTTTGGGTGTCAACTCATGTGACACTCCGATTATACAGAGTCGGATATACGCAATCTTATCGAAAAATTACTATTTTTTTTAAGGTTGTCAAATCACTAACTTAAGTTTTAAGAATTTGGAAATTTTAGTGAAATTGAAGACAATGAATAAGAAAATAAATAAATAAAAAGAGGAAATAAAAAAGAAATACCATAAATCTTGCTCCATTGATGGTAGAAAGAGAAGACTCTAGGAAGAATGTTGTGAGAAAAAGGCATTGGATGAGAAGAAGCCTTCAACATGAGTTCAACAATTTGTTTGACATTGCCAATCAAAAAATGGTAAGGAGGCCCTTTTATCCCCTGTTTTGCAAAGTGACACTCTATTCTCCTTGGCCTCCACCATAAAACTACCATAATTCTCAATGCTAACACCCACAAAATCATTATTAAAATTAAGGATTTTAAACCCATTAAAATTCCAATAAACCCATCATCATCCATTACAATTTTTTCTCTCTCTCTCTTATATAGTTGTTTCTCTCTCTAAAAAACAGAACAAAGCTGCTTTTTTGTCTGCCTGTCTATTCTCCCTGTGATTGGTGTTCTAATGAGGGAGCAAAATATTTTTTATTATTTTCTCTTTATTTTATAAGGGGATTTGGCTTTTGTTTTCTTTTGATTTTTCGGTTACAATATCTATTATCTAATGGCTTATGTGTTGGTATGGGTTTTGCCTTTGGGTTTGGGTTTGGGTTTGGGTTTGGGTTTGGTGTTTATTGTAGAGTGTATTTATAATATTTCGTTATGTATAATAAGAGAAGTATTAAGTATTGAATAAATGCATTGAATAGTGTGAAAAAACAAATGTCTTATTCTCTATAAATAGGAGGGAGTATTTTTTATGTTTACAGAACCGAAATTATGTCAACTGAAGCTGTAACTAAACTAGCTCACAACCAAAAACATGGAAAATTGCATTTGAACTGCGACTGGTTTTTATAATCGAAACATGTCTATTAAGTAAGATTTGAGTTATTTAAATGTGTCTTGTTCCGAAAGTTCGCACCAAAATCGAAAGTTAACCGACCTGAAAAAATGTTATTTTTGGCTTAATCGAACCGATATCAACCGGACCAAAGTATTTACCTCATCGGTTGATAATCGAAAATTAGAAAGTTGAATCCAATATGCAACTGATTTTTATAACGGACATATAACTATTAACTGGCATTTCCCAAACCTAAGAGTGGCTAAAATCGAGCGTTACCCGCACAAAATTATGCACGAAACCGAAATTAATTCGGCGAAAGCCGACTTAACCCAAATCGATTTTTATTTGAACTTTTGTTGACTCGAATTTGTAAGGCCTAACTGATTTTTAATTGAAAGCAAGTTGAAAGTACTGGAATTTTATGATTAATTTTAGTTTATCAGATTTTTTTGGCAAATTTATAACTAACTAGGATAGAAACCCGTGCAATGCACGGATTTTTAAATACGTTTATATCTTAATGAAATTTTTGGACGAATGAAAATATTAAATGAAGGTGCGTGATAAAGTAGTTACATACATATATTGTAATTAAAATATAATTAAATATAAAAAAACACAAAATAGGTTGTTAATAAAGAGTTTATAGGTTTTGAAATACCTCTTTATATATAAGTAAAATTGTCTGAATTGAAAATCCTGCAATTATTAATCTTGCCATTATTATGAATCCAACGTTTTATTTTTGTAAAAAAATAAAATTGACTAAATTGAAAATCCTGCAATTAATATTCCTGCCATTAATATTTATGTCATTAATATAAATCCAAATTTTTATTTTTTGTAAAGAATAAACTACTTGACTGAATTAAAATTTATGCAATTATTCCTGCCATTAATATAAATGCAACATTTTATTTCCATAAATGATTAAAATTGATTGAATTGAAAATCATGCAATTAATAATCATGCCATAAATACTCTTATAATGTTGGCCAATAAAATAATTACAAATGACACTCTTATATTCACTCTAGTTTTCTATACTATACATCAAAATTAGTATAGTGTATGATTTAATTTATCAAAGGAAAATTTGATTTCAAATATATGAACTTTGCCTCATTTGCTTTTAAACGTTCGAACTTTCGATTAATATTTAGAGGCATGAACTTTGTGG
Source organism: Amaranthus palmeri (assembly GCA_019776075.1). Taxonomy (NCBI): domain Eukaryota; kingdom Viridiplantae; phylum Streptophyta; class Magnoliopsida; order Caryophyllales; family Amaranthaceae; genus Amaranthus; species Amaranthus palmeri. The sequence goes on from JAAKBH010001097.1 coordinate 49,937, forward strand.
GTCATCCGCCAAAAAAGATACGGATGACCTATAACCGGTTGAAAAGGTTACTTCTTCATCTTCACCATCTTCACCTTCACCATCTTCATTTTCACCATCTTCATCTTCACCCTTTCATCTTCACCAAAGACTCTGGTTCTCTTCTCCTTCTCGATTTTCTACAAATTCCACCAATTACAAAAATCTTTGTAGTTGATTGAAATTCTTCATTAGGGTAGAAATTTGTGGGTTGATTTTGATACTAATTTTCTGGATTTTTTTTTGATTGATTTGTGGGTTGATTTTCTGGGTTCTTCATTTGGGTTGATTTGTTCTTTATTTGTTCTTCAATTTGGGTTGATGCCTTTAAATATTAATCAAAAGTTCATGCCTTTAAATATTAATCAAAAGTTCGAACGTTTAGAAGCAAATGAGGCAAAGTTCATATGTTCAAAATCAAATTTTCCTTTATCAAATAATGAATTTTTGAATCTAATTTCCAATATTGCAACATTGGGAAGAACTTTATCAATAAATTAACAAGATTCTCCATGAAGTTGACATTAATTATAAATCAATAAAGCTAATTTGAAAATTAAGTGTTAACAAATAACATTAATTACGTCCCCAATTAAAAATATAAAAACAAAATAATCTTAACCAGCACTTTAAACAAACGATAAAACATGTAATTTTTTTCTCAACTTCATAAGCCTAAATCAATTAAACCAAATATCAACTTAATCTGATATTGACTTGATTGATAGAACTCCGTAATACTCGAAACTAAAGCCCGAACTTGATTTGTACCCGTAAGTAACCAAAGTAATTCTAGACTGGTGAAAATTTGGGCCTAATTGACATTGGACTTAAACTTTAACATGTAATGAGCCGATGCAAACCTGATAATACATATAATCGTTGTTAGACAAACCTGTAACTAACCACTAAAGTTTTTAAATTATAATTTCACATTAATCATACAATAATATAAAAATGATGGAAAATTCCAAGTGTCATTTTCTAAGGATTTTTGACAAATGTAATTATTTTAGTGGACAATATTTGTTTACATGACAATACTTACCTAATTTAGACTTTGATTATTTAGAAAATTGGAGCTAAATTAGGTATAATATAGAGTATAATTTATTATAGCAATTCTATATAAATGACCTAGAATTTGATATATATAATTGAATGAAAAACTAATGTATTCGATATCATATCATACAATACTATAAAAATGATGGAAAATTCCAAATGTCCTTAAGAAGTTTTGTGAAATGTAATTATTTTAGTGGACAATATTTGTTTACATGACAATATTTACCTAATTTAGACTTTGATTATTTAGAAAATCATCATACAATACTATAAAAATGATGGAAAATTCCAAATGTCATTATCTAAGGAGTTTTGAGAAATGTAATTATTTTGGTGGATAATATTTGTTTACATGACAATATTTACCTAATTTAAACTTTGATTATTTAGAAAATCATACAATACTATAAAAATGATGGAAAATTTCAAATGTCATTTTCTAAGGAGTTTTGAGAAATGTAATTATTTTGGTGGATAATATTTGTTTACATGACAATATTTACCTAATTTAGACCTTGATTATTTAGAAAATTGGAGCTAAATTAGGTATAATATAGAGTATAATTTATTATAGCAATTCATTATAAATGACCTAGAATTTGATATATTTAATTGAATAAACTGATGTATTCGATACATAATTTTAAAAAATCATACAATACTATAAAAATGATGGAAAATTCCAAATGTTATTTTCTAAGGAGTTTTGAGAAATGTAATCATTTTGGTGGATAATATATGTTTACATGACAATATTTACCTAATTTAGACTTTGATTATTTAGAAAACTAGAGCTAAATTAGGTATAATATAGAGTATAATTTATTATAGCAATTCAATATAAATGACCTAGAATTTGATATATTTAATTGAATAAACTGATGTATTCGATACATAATTTTAAAAATGTAATTTTTGCTTTGAAAAGGTCATGTATTCCATAAATTTAATCATGATAAAATATACTTGCTGTAGAAACACTTAGAGACAATGAACTGCAACAAGAGGGGGGGGGGGTGAATTGTTGCTTTTGCCCTTGGAGTATTTTTGCCCTATTTTCTTGCGGAATTTGAATAATAAAAATACTCAAGACAAATAAAGAAAACTAAAAAAGAAACACCAAGATTTAACGTGGGAAAAAAAAACCACGACCCTCTAGGGTTTTCTCATCTCTATTATTTTATGTAAATCAATTCTCTATTACACAAAATAATTTCTCCTTCTCTTTCTCTATTCTCTTCTCTTCTTCTCTTTTTCTTCTCTCGGTTTCTCCTTCTCGTTCCCTTTCTCTATTCTCCTTCTCTTTCTCTATTCTCTATTCTCAATTCCCCTTTAGACTTACCCAAGTCTAATTACAAATTCTCTCAAATAAACCCGTACAAGATTTATCTATAATGAATGAACAAAACAAGAATTGCACAAGGATTTAATCTTGAAATTAATTAGCAATTAAACGTTCAAGATTTCCTTTTCTTTGATTTCGAATACTCACGAAAATATTGGGCACAAAATATTTTTAGAAAAATATTTTCTCTTGAAATGATCACCAAATGTGCCGGTTTGCAAAACTCCACTTAAATACTTTTTAGATCTTGCAAAGCCTTAATCCCATGATCTTAAGATGTGGGAGTAGTGGGCTAGATGACGTGAGTGAGTGGCTAGAAAACTTGGTGGTTACTCCAAGTTTTTCTTTGTCTTTTAGCTAAAAATAGCTAAGACATAATATAAGAAATCTAATTTTAAGATTTAAATTAAAAAGTTAGTTATTTTAATTTAAGATCTAGATTTAAAATATTTTTCAAGATAACTACCTAGCTTGTACAACCTAAGTTTTATCACCCGTACAACAAAACTAAAAAAGAAAAATTAAAATTAAAATTATTTTCTTAATTATATTTGTTGACTTCTTCTCTGACCGCTGATCTGGGAACACCGCACTGTCTCTGAATGACCAATCTTCGAATTTTTGACTTGATCTTGAAACAGTTACGTAGTAATCCCTTTTCAACTTCTAATAGTCCCATCAACGACCCTTTTAAAGATCGGATATTTGACCT
>JAAKBH010001098.1:0-52790 GCA_019776075.1 Amaranthus palmeri
AACACAATAAATAATGCATTACGTTCCAAATCGATTTCCTAGTTACATCTTACGAACAAAGGTCGTATCGAATTAAACATTAAAACCACGTTATAGAACATGTTTCACAAAACACAAACATTTCTTACTATTCATACATAAGTGTCCTAAAAAATATTGAATGGTTCAACCATGCAAACCTTATGCTCTAGATTTACCAAAATATGCAGAAACAATACAATCCATTTCAGATAATTTATAAATTTCAAACAATAAATCTAACTTCACCAATTCGCCCAAAAGGTTCCAAATTCCTTAAGAACTAAAGTAAAGCAGAAGTAGCAAGTTCTGAAATCAGATAGCTACACCAAATGCAGACAGCAGCATGGATCTGAAAACAGCACAAGCAATCTCCAAACTAGATGAGAAAACAACCAACAACAACAACAACATATTCTGCTAGCACCCAAAATAGCAACAAAACCAGCAACAGAAAATAAGACTTCCATAAACCAATCAAAAGCACCAACACATCACACAAAAACAGAAGAGCAGAAGCTATGCATCAAAGCTCATAGTGCACATCAGCAGCAAATCCCACTACAAAAAAACATATGGTTTTTAGACGCTAAAGCACGGAGCTTTTAGACGCTTTTTTGCGTCTAAAATATTTTTTTAGACGCTTTTCCAAGCGTCTAAAAATCAAGTGTCACAAAACTTTTGGACGCATTTTTTAGACGCTTTTTGCTGTCAAAAAAAGGTTTTTTTTAGACGCTTTTTTTCCGTTACAAGACTTTTGCCGCCTTACTTTTCCATATGTTATCAACTCATTTGTGACAGAGAAAAACGTCTAAAAAGTGGATTTAGACATTTTTAAAGCATCTAAAATAGTTGAATTTTAGACACTTTAATGCGTCTCAAATATTTGTGTTTTTTAGACACTCTAAAGCGTCTAAAATATTTATGTTTTAGACATATTAAAGGGTCAATAACACTAAAAATTTAACCATAGTAGTTTAAAATTGTGACATCCAAAAGTGTCTAAAAGCCCTTTACCTAGGTGCTTAGTTAATTTGCTTGGGTACTTTTCCATTAAAAGGCAGTGTACTATTTTTCAAATCAAGCTCGTGGCATATATATAATTTTTCTCATCAACTAAAAAATATATATACTTAAAATAAAACAATTCACAATTGATTAATTTCCATATGTATATATATGGTGCAAATTACCATGGATAATATATATGCTTAAATATCAAAATATCTATATCCATTACAACAAATTTAAAAGAGTATCCAACATGACAATATAAAAAGCTCAATAGTTATCTAAGAGAGTAATCCACATTCCACAAGTTTGTTTCTTCATTCCAAGCTAAGTCTTCTAGATGAAAAATTAAAAGCTGCAAAAAAATAGGGTTTATGATTACTTTATTAGTTATAAAAATAAGGACATAAAGAAACAAGTTAATAGTGATGAGATCATTAAAACACTAAACCCCTTATCGTTAAAATTTAACTTTTTAAGAAAAAATCGAGAAAATTCTGTAGAAATTTCGGCAGAATTTCATTTGTAAAATAAACATTCTGAAATTTTTAAAATCACCTACAAATAATAAAACAGCAAATTCAAACCCAACCATCAACAAACTTCAACAATCAAAGCATACGACAAACACATCAAACCTCAAAAGGTGGAAATTCTCTCAAGATAAAAAAAACTATTACTACTAAATTAAATATAAAGTAAATAAATCATTTATCTTCTAAATCCACAATATTATACAAGTATCAGCTAAATAAATAAATAAATACCACATACCAGCATGAACGTAAATAGATTGTTTTTGCATCTTCTATTCTCTCAGCCTAAAATAAATTATAAAACACATATTATTATAAATCCATAATATTATACAATGCAAGTATAAATTAGATTTTTTTATTCTGCATAAAAGTACTTACCTATCCTTGAGTTTGTTCAAGTTTTTCTATAAAAGAAGCCACACGATTTAGTTGAGCAAGAATTTGCTCATTTTTGGCTCTTAGTTCTTCATTTTTCTATTCAACAGCTTCATTTCTATAAGTAATGTTGGAGAAAACAGAAAAACCTAGTCCATTGTTACTGAAAAACTAAGCAATGTAGGAATTCACCAACAATAATCTGCATAAAAATTGTGATGCTAACTATGTTGGCCTAGATAAGGTTCTTCATTTAATCTTTTTGCAACTATAAATTCTTTTATTAATATTAAGAATTTAAGATAAGCTTATATGAGAGTTGATTATATGGTGTTGATAATAATCTTTATCCCATTTATCTTTGGCTACCCAATTATCCAAACAACCTTCCAGCAATACTGGTTTATTTGGTTCCTCAAAATTGGAAATGAAATCCTCAACTAAAATACCCCTCCTTCTAGGTATATTATCTAGGCCCTGTTCAAAAAACCCAACCCGTCGACCCGCCGACCCGCATCATAAATGACGGGTCATTTTTCAAAAAAACATATAAAGTACGGGTCGGGTCATTGGCCGCAAATTATTTTTAGTGGGTACCCGTTGACCCGTTATCAAAAGTTAATTATTTGATTATTACATCACATACTTAGCTTAATCACTTATTAATTATGATTAATTATTTGATTATTCAATATAAACCTCACTTTAATTTCTATATATTTACCTTGTCTTTATGCTAATACTGCTTGTATATAGAGAACATGATGGAAAATGAAATATAGTCTTAACTAAAAGCCTGGAAGCTACATTAACTTAAAAGTAATGATAGTCCAACCTAGCTTTATTTCTCATTTTATGTATGTTTAATATACTTGTATGCTATTGATAGCATACTCCAATGTCCATTCAAAGAGTGCAATACCAATTAATGAATTACTGATCAGTGACTAGTGATAGCATATTCCAATTTCCATCCAAAGAGTGCAACAACAAAGAGTGAATTACTGATCAGTGATCACCCTGCTACTGATCAGTGATCACCCTGGTACTGATCAGTGATCCCCGTGTACATCGAGCTATGCTTACGCCCTTACAAAATCCTTAACATTATACTACAAATAAAAATCGGGTACCCGGTGTCCCAACCCGATTTATCCGGGTACCCGGATAATTTGGGCCGGGACACGGGCCGCAAAAACAGGTACCCGGCTTTTCGGGTACCCGAAATTCCGGGTACCCGCTAATGAACACCCCTAATATTATCCCTTTGTAACCATTCATGTTTCATCTCAAGATTAGCACACAACCAGCTTTGAAACAGATAATCAGAGTAAAAATCCCTAATTGCCAAATTACGAGACCCGATTTTCGAAACATTAAAGCATGGAAAATGAGCAGCAATATAAGTTTTTCTCCATGACCCATGATACAAAAACCCACCATTAAGGGTTTCTAAGACCAAATTCCTCCAAACAGGCTCATGGGTACAAAATATATATAAAGATTTTCTAACAATAGATAGAATACCTAGATTTTTTGCAACCAAAAGACCTAAAATTTCAAGAACAAGTTCATCACTAAGAGTTTTGAAATTACCTAAGCCAATGTCTCTGGAATTCTGGAAAGTTAAGCTTAGAAGAAAATTTCCCATTGGTTGAACCCCATGATTTATTGAAGGAACAGAAGATCTTAGGTTAAACCCATCTTATCCTTGTTCATCTTCGATCGGAAAAAAAACACCCATTTTGGTTAGAAATTGTTTGAATTCTGTTCTTGTTTTGCGTCTTCTTATTCCTCTTCTGTTTAAATTGTTTGAACATCAATTTAACCTCACCTAAGATGCACATTGATATACCATAACTCCTCGCAACAGCAGGAGCACATCAATAGTAGCCCACAATAGCTTGTTGATCCGTTACAGCGGCCCTTACTTTCTTCGATAGCAACATTACCTATTGCAGCAGCACATTCACATCGACCCAACAAACCTACTCACTAGTGAAAGTAATAAACAAATTAGATAATTAGATTATTCTATGTGCATGTTACATACATGTCAATCAATTATACAAATTGAATAACAACTCAACACTGAGAAATCAAACAAAAGAGACTACACAATACCACAATTGGAGCTATGGATTTGAAGAGCCCGACTACTGTGTACTGATGACCTAGCAGACATTATGTTCAACACTGAATAACAGTTCCTGCCTCAAAAGTGCAAGAGCAAATCCTCAACACATCTTAGAACATATTAAACCAACAGGTCCTGCTAATAACAAACTTGATTCACATATTATTAGCTCATCCAACACAAATCATCTAATCCAAATCAATAAGAAAAAAAGAAAAGAAAGAAAAAATGTGCCATGAATGATATATGTTCTAATCGAGTATATACTATATTAGTAATCCAAATTCATAGAGAGATATGCTACATGCTACCCATCAGAAATCAGACAATAAATTATACTTATTAGAAATGAAAATCATATTAGATGTGACATAGAATATAAAAAAGAAGCACACCTTCCTTTACGGTCATAATGAAGTATCAAAATCTTTCCACTTTACGGATCAGACTCTAGAAAAAACTATGAAACATCTAATTGCCAAATTGCTTATGTTGAAAGAGAAGAAACACATGACCTCAAACATTGAGATTGCATACAAACTATCATACACAACAAGGTTCGTACGTTCAAAAGATAATCAAATTAAGGGTCCAAAGTGAAAAAGCAAGCACCTCACATTCTCTGACATAGATACCTAAAAGGAGCTCAGTTTAATGGTTAAATTTACTAGACTAATGCATAGTGCTCCACCATCATGGCTATACATGCCTATATCACAACATAGAACCAACTATGGAGCTTTAATCACTAATTTTAAAAAGGTTCAATATATAGCTCATGCATAAAAATTATGCAAGATCTTCAACCAGCCTGTGAAATCAATGAACTAACCCAAATCCTTAATGAAGAGCAATTTAAATACTCTTAGCATTTCAGACTACACCAGTTACAAGGCTTCGGCAAGAAAATCTATCAACATAATAATCACAGCAATGCTAAAAAAATACCAATTGAAATAAAGCACAAAAAATTACTAGAGTATTCGCCAAACAATAACTAGCGTTTAAGTTTTTCCATTTTTAGAGCTGTAAACAGATAAATTTGGACTTGTACACAAGACTCACACAAGACGAGAGTTAAATGCACACACACCTGATGAGGTTCCATCTAAATGTTGGAATAGGACATATAATCAGTTGAATGATGTGCTTTAAGACGACCTATAACATCATCGTAGTAACAGAATGAAGGAAACCTAACTTGAACGTCCATTCCTGTGAGCAGACAATCCAATCCTTTAGTTGCATCCAACATTATCTTTAATGTACTCATACACCAACAGTCATGTCCAAAATCATCCCAAATACTCCTTCAAAACCCTTTGCTAAAATCCCAAATGTAAAAAAGAAAAATAACCAAAATTTATACATCAATTTTACAGAAATTGATTAATCTCACGACACGGATAAACAAACAACATGTTACATGTGTTTTCCACATGCAAGATGTGTTTAGCAATCCACTATAATACAACTTTTAAACTATCAAACTAATTAATCACAATTGCTAAATGGATAAACAAACAAAAAAGCCCCGATTTCATCATGAATTTCTCTAACATGCATCCACCAATTTCATATGAAGAACCAAAGACAAAACAAATATAATTTCATTTATCTTCCAAAAAATACGCATAAATAAGTTCAAATTTAGAAATCTAGGGTATGAGTTGGTGAGTAGCGAGGGGTGGTAGGCGGCAGGCTGGACTATGACGATGGATGTTGGGCAGCGGGGATAAACTAATCAAAGAGCGAGAGTAGGTTTAGAAAATAAAAGGTTATACCCAAAATTTAATATGAACTACAAAATACTGCAACTTTGGTCATCAAGGATATATGCGATCATACCATGGAAACTTACAGTATAAATGAATCTTATTCAATTAAATCACATATATATGATTGGAGGAAACTAAACTAAGATCACAAAAATTAGATCAGAATGTAATGGAACTCACTTACATTTAGGACTTTTCAGTTTCCGACATTCATTTCAAAGGCTTTACATCAAGTCCAAGGTAAGACTAAAGCATTAGCCCTAAAGCTCACCTAGTTGAGCTAAAGAACCCATCAATGAGCTGCTTAAACTATAATTCCAAGTTTCAACGAACAAGTTAATGCAAAACATTTAACATTGTGAAATATAAGCAAAAAAAGTGCCTTTACCACATTGTCAGCAAGAATCTGGTTATTGAGTTGTTCAGCCTTTGCAATTTGATCTTGATTTCCCATTAGCTCAACTACTCTTCTTTGCATATTTGGATCATGTTTTACATCTCCAGTCACCTGGACTCTTCAATGACAAATGTTGCGATACCACATCAATAAAACTAATTGCCAACAATTATGCGAACCAAATTAACTCAGAAATGTAAAAACCTGAATTGAGATATGAACTCACCCAGACTTCCTTCGAGATATCAATAACTCCTCATTAGTCACTTGTTACTAACAATTGAATATTGCAGCTCACACTAACTATCGTTTCTAAACACCATAATAGAACTTTCTTAGTAAAAATTCATTTTCAAACAAAAACCCAAAAGTCGAAAACAGTATGCTAAATTCTCATAATCATTAGGTTGAAGAATTTACACTTAAAATCAAACATTCAATAAATAAAAGAGAGAAACTGTGATTTACCCAAAAGGTCAACGAAAAAGGAGGCTAATGAAGTTAGTAAGACATCATACAAATAGGAGAAAGTTGAAGATAATCAAACATCAAAATGAAGATGACAATGAAGTTAGTAAAATCAAAGTGAACCCGCTTTTTATAAAATCCCCATTAAAAGCCACAAAAGAATACATGTAAAAAGGATAAATTGCTGAAAATGGGGATAAGTGATATAAAAAAAAATAAAACTGGTTACCTAAAAATGAAAATGACAATCAGTTTTAGTCTAAAAATCTGGTAACACAACCACCAACCTTTCCAAGTCGACTGAACTGGGCAATTTCATTGCTTCCATTTCATCTCCATGAACAAATTCTTTCATTTCTGGGCTTGATTATTTATTTTGTCATTCAAATAAATAAACAATCAATTGAAAAAACCATAATTTAAAACAAAGAGTCCGAGAAAAATGATAGGAATGGACGTGAATCGGCTCAAAATTTGCTAACTTGCTCATAAAATCAATAAATTATAATCAAGAATCCACCTCAATAATCAAATAGCTAAAGAAATTAGAAAAAACGAGACAAAACCTTCTTAAATTTGATTTGCAACCCTCTGCTTTCCATTTTGAAAAGGAAATCAGAATTAAAGATTGCCATGGAAAAACCTCTAAAAGAGAAGAAGGTGGGAATGCAAACTGAATTTACAATTATCATCCAAACTGAATTTCTAGTCCTATATAATTAATTAAAATTACTAGTAAAAATAAAAATATTAGCTCAAAAAAAACTGAAATTTTAAGATAAGAGCATCAAGAAATTCCAAGATAATTAAATGAGAACATGAATTTGCAGATGACCATGAAATAAAGCAAATAAACTGATTTTGCATATGATAAATTTAGAGAATTACCTGGCGACGTGAATGTACAATCGAACAAGAAATCCCAAGATAATCTGTTCAAGAACGATTGCAGTTTAAGAGAATCGAACAAGGGCGTGACCAATCTTTGATGAACAATCCTTGATGAACAATCGAACAAAGGCTTTGAAGATGATGGATTGATGAATAATCGAACAAGGGTTTTGAAGATGATTGTTCACTGGGCGTGGACAATCTTTGATGAACAATTGACAATTACTGGGTTTCGAAGGGCGTGACGGTTTCGAAGATGATTGAAGGGCGTGAACAATTACTGGGTTTCTCTCAATGATCGAAGGGCGTGAATGATGCAGCTATAGCGTGTGAGATGAAAACTGATTGAGCGGTTTTCACTTTTTCAGAGAGAAGGGCGAGATATTGAGCGGGTTATTTTTGCTTATTTGAGTTATATTATGAAAATGAATTTTACCCGCTTTTCCTCTAAAAAAATTTTAAATTGGCTTTTTAACGCTTTACAAGTCTATTTTAGCAACTGTTTAATGCGTCTAAAAAAAAGCGTCTAATAGCTTTATAATTTTTTAGACGCTTTTTATTGTGTCTAAAAAAAACTGTCTAAAGGCTCCATGTTTTGTTGTAGTGTCCGCACTCCTCCAAACAAGCAGCAACATGAAGTAGAGCACAAGACAACATTAGCAGCAGGAACCATATGCGCAATCTGTGCTAACAGCAATAGCTTCATTACATAAGCATCCAATGATCAAAGCAAACTATTCAGCTGCACAAGCCAGGGAAACCCATCAACTTGAAGATATTAAAGCAATAGAACAATTGCACACACTAGCCAACGCAAAGCAACACAATGCACCAAAACTTGGAATTGGGAGTTGGACACAACAGTAGCACAAAACACTTGTGGAGCAGCTAAGCAAACACCAGCAGCACAGTATAACTAATAAGACAGCCAATCAAAGAAGGGAGCAGCCTCAGCAAACCAGCTGCAACTAGCTCTAATCAAATTCGTCCAGCAGCAGATCGGAATGTGCAAGCAGCAAAACAGTATAACAAATCAGAATCTTATAGGAGCCTTGAATTCAGCAACACCAGCAGCCAGATCAGAATTGCAACTAAGTGCATCTAAGTGGAACTAAGTCCAGATCAGTAGCAAGAACCGCACCATATTGAAGCATCCACAATCAATGGTAGCAATCCCGCAGCAGTCAGCAAATCACAAATCAGAAGTGCACCATCATGACAACAATCCATGAACCAGAGCACTTAAACCTAGTAGGGCTAATAAGTGCAGCAACAAGCAAATGGCAGACAGTCATAAAACTCAGTAGGTATTTTCTTTGTGGATTAGCAAGAAGAATAATTCATTAGAAAGTGACAGATAAAAGCCGCCACACCCACAAGCAAAAACTTCCCAAAACAGCAGCAAAATAGTTACACATAAACCCTAGTACACAACAACTCAACAATAAGCCACCATGCACATAGTTACACATAAACCCCAGCATCATCAGAACACAACAACAGATCCATCATATCAGCCCATCAACTGGATCCAAGAGGTTCAAAGCTCGGCATCTTTGTCTAATGTCAGATTTGATCATTTGAAGAACACTAGGGGATCGAACAAAATAGAACCAAACCGCTTCATTTATGCACTTCCAAATACAATCGATAGTGCAAGCGTAGATAGTTGCTAAAACTTGTTGCTGGACTTTGGAAAAATGCCGTTTTCGAAAATCCATACATGTGATGGGTTTAAGATTGAAACCAACCCACAATCTAACCGCTGCCACACAACCTTGGCTAAATGGGCAGTCAAAAAATAAATGACTGTGAGTCTCGAGGCATAAACCACAAAGAGGGCACATATCATCACTGAACACTCCCAATTGATGAAGCTATTTCTTGGTTTTTAGATCTTGTCGAGCTACTTGTAACATTTGAAAATTTTCAAATAAATATTAGAAAGAAAATTATTTTGGGCTAAATTTAAATAAATTGATAATTGGGCTTTGGAACAATTAGGAATCTTTCCATGAGTCATGTAAAGAAAAAAAATAAAATAAAATAAACCCCTTACATTGGCATTTGAGAAAAATTGGTACATACTCTTCGTTCACCATCTGTTTCAAAAGAAAACCCATGGCAAGCAACTTCATGCCCTTCTCCCAAATTTGAACAAATTAAAAATACCCATGAATTACCTTCTCATCTCGCCATTTCCTCTGAAAAGGGCAAATCCATGCTTAAATTCTTCAAATGGTCGATCTCTTCCCTCTCTTGTTCCCTGACTTCGTGCGCTCGAGAACCACCACTCGTTCTCGGTGGTTATTCATTAAACTGCCGGTCGGTTACATCCCATTTTTCAGTCGGTTTTGTGTCATTTTTTCGGGGTGAAAACGCAGCAAAATTCGACCCTTCATTCTCCGCAATTCTGGTTAGGTATGAACTAATATTGCTCATGTATTTTGATGCGGTTCTTTTGTTAATTAGGGCTGTAAAATTTTTGGAACAACTTCTTGCATACATATAATTCATCCTCTTACTATTTCATGATATTCTATTGTAGTAATTTTGTTTGTTCTTTCTTTGATCCCTAATATTGTATTGAAAATTATCAAGAACCTCTTTCGCCATGTAAATAATAAGAGAAACCTCAAGAATTAATATATGAGAGTGTTTACTTTTAATTGGATGCATCTTGTGGATTGATTTTGAATTAATGGATCTTGAGATTTAATTATGGGTCTTGATATTTAATTATCAATCTTGATGGGAATACTTGTCATTGAGGAATATGAAATAATGTGATATTCTTGAACGGATGATAGGATTCTTTATAGGAGTATTGATTTGGATATACATGAACGATTTTTTGTGTTTAGCTGGATATATAAAAAGAATGATGATAATTGGTTACCTTAGGAAAATGTGAACAATTATTTAGTATTGGATTATAAAGTATTTCTTGCATATGGATGGGACTAAGTTAGAATATGATCAATTTCAATAGTTTAGATATGCTAGATGAGAATCTTGGTTTAACCTTTAGTCTTAGGAGGAGATGTAATAAGATGTATGTTTATAGTCAACGATCGAATGCTCGTTAGTGATTTTATGTTTACGGTCCTGTCACAGGAGATGACTTTGTCCAGGAGCTCTTCTAGTTGATTGCGTTCAACCGGTCTTGGCTATCTAAAGCATCGAGTTTGGTGAGTAGTAGCAGTCCCTTAAAAGGGTCTTGCCAGACTACTATTTCAAAATTGTTTGCTTTATCAAATTGTTTTAAACTGATGGTTATTGATGATGAATTGATTATGATGATATTGATATGATCAATGGATCCGGCTCACGAGCTGGTCATTGACGGAGTAGAGGGAAAACCTCCCTTACTCCCTATATTTGAGGTGAATTGTCATTCAAATATTGACTAGCCTCACCCGAGAGTGACATAGCCTTAGAGCTATGGATGTTCCTCTCAACTAGACTCCCTGTGCGCACATAGATCTAGGGAAAGGATGTTGCTTTTAAACCGATGTTTTGAATTAATATGTTTTGTGTTTTGGATTGTTACTTCTCATTCAGTTTAATCTGACCCCTTGTTGTTTCCATCTTTTAGATTGTTTACAGGTCGGTACCAGTCGGGAACGATGGGATAACGGAGGTGATTAGAGTATACCGTGAAGATTCATTAGATTTAAGTTTGTATAGAAGTTGTAGTGTTTGTATTGGATTTTAGTAGGTGTGTAATAGTCTTTGTATATTGATTACGTTAGACTTACATAGTGCCTTTGTATGATTAATCTAGACTTTGGCTTAGCTATTCGGATTTAAGATTGGCTGTTGAGATTATGTTTTAGACATTGTGACCCTTCTCACGAGTCATGATTTGAGATTTGAGATCTTTGGGTTAGTAAACCCCGTGACGACCTGTCTTACTCAGTCAACGGTAAGCCGGGTTGTTACAGTTGGTATCAGAGTCGACCCGCAACCGTGACTAATCCTTAGGGTTAGTTTACCTAGCGGGCTTACAATCTTGGGAATTAGGAAAAGCGTGATTTAAGGATTTAGATGTTTGAGATAAAAGTTAGGAACATAAGTAAATGTGATTGTGGTTTTAATATAGGTGTTAGAGCTTATAGGTTTTCTTAGTAATGTTGGATTTGAGGTGTGAGGTTTACGGGGTAAAACGAGGAACGCTTTAACGATTGATCGTGGCGCTAAGAAGATTTCGTTCGTCGATGCGATGTTGGAATTGGTTTCTAATGATACCTATGTCTTCATGTTTATCACAAGTTCGTTGTCGATTAACGTTTTAGTAATTAGAATAGTACGTCTTAAGATTTCGAATCGTGTCACCTTGTTTCTAGCTCCTTACCATCATTATTTGTCGATCCACGATTATGGTTATAGTTTGGTAGATGATAGCAAGGTTATATGGTTATGAAGTATCGATAGTGATCTGTTGTAAGTAAGTTGAACTCGAGGAATGTTTGTGACATAATAGGAGAGTTAGCGAAGACAAAGTACTACAATTCTTTGTGATTAAAAAGCCTAAGATAAGTGCATATATAGGATAATTTCAAAGCTTAATGATCGAGTTGCGTATAACTTCCAGGTTTTTGATAGGGGATTACATTTTACATTTATAATTTTGGGGTAATAATGACTCAAGGTTATATGAGTAAGGAAGTGAGTTGGTAATATTGTGCTTTTACAGAATTTTGGAAGGTATGTTTGAATTTTAATAGTATTGGAGATAGTGTTAAGTGAAGAGTTTTGTATAATATCTGTATCATGATTTGGTGGAGAAGGAATATTTTAAGAATAAGTAAAAACAATAATGCTAAGGGTTTGTCTCTAGAATTTTCGAGGAAGAATGCAAGGTTAAAGATTGACTGTATTATAAAGTTCATTTAATTCTTGAGAAGAGTTGTATTGGGTTGATAATGATTACAGTATGAATCAAGCTACTTTAGAATTGCGAAATTTATGATGAAGATTCTAATATGTTTTATAGTGAATTCAACTTGGGTTAGCTTACTTATGAATGGATGAATTTCTATTGAGCGTGTGGTTTAAACATTGGAGGGTATTGGTGATTGATAAGCAACAATTTGATTGAGTTTTATATGGCAATAAGTAACATACTAGTATAGAGATGACAGCGTTCGAGTGATTGTATGGTTTAGCTATCGTAGTATGGCATGCTTAGATGATAGTTCGAATATGATAGCTGTCGGACCGCTTTTGAGTAAAGAGATGATCGAACAAGTCCAGTTGATACGTAAGAGGATGAGAGCAGCTCAAGATAGACAAAAGAGCTATGCAGACCGACCTCTCGAGCTCCAAGTCAGGGATAGAGTTTACCTTTGAGTTTCACCAACTAGTGGATTGAAGAGGTTTGGAAGAAGGGTAACTCAGTCCGAGGTTCATTGGACTGTACGAAATCCTTGAGCACATAGGTGTAATAGCTTATCGAGTTGCGTTACTAGCGTCCTTTGAACGATTCATGACGTATTCCATATATCACAGCTGAAACAACGCATCAGAGACGACTCACGCGTTCTTTAGCCCGAGCAGCTTAATCGTGATGACACTTTGCAGTACGAGGAGACAGTTGTTCAGATTTTAGATAGGATGATGCACAATAAACGTCGTGGAAATGTAGCACTAGTGAAGTGCGATGGTCAAACCGCGTTATCGAAGAAGTAAGATGGAAAGCATAGGATGCTATGAAACACGTTTATTCTTGGTTACTTGCTCTAGTACTATTAAGCTTATCGTTATAACTATTACATCTCCGTAGGTTGCTAAGAGCTAAGTTCGATGACAAACTTTATTCTAAGTTGGGTAGAATTGTAAGATTTCGATGAATATTAAGTCTTAGTAATAATAGATCATGATAGAAGCTTTAACTTGGTTAACGTATTTTTGGATAGCTGGATATTTAAGTATGTTTGAGACACGACTTTGAGGCTTAGTTTGACTTCGAGGACGAAGTTTAATTCAAGTTGGGTAGAATGTAACATTTGAAAATTTTCAAATAAATATTAGAATGAAAATTATTTTGGGCTAAATTTAAATAAATTGATGATTGGGCTTTGGAACAATTAGGAATCTTTCCATGAGTCATGTAAGAAAAAAAAAATAAAATAAAATAAACCCCTTACATTGGCATTTGAGGAAAATTGGTACAGACTCTTCCTTCACCATTTGTTTCAAAAGAAAACCCATGGCAAGCAACTTCATGCCCTTCTCCAAAATTTGAACAAATTAAAAATACCCATGAATTACCTTCTCATCTCGCCATTTCCTCTGAAAAGGGCAAATCCATGCTGAAATTCTTCAAATGGTCGATCTCTTCCCTCTCTTGTTCCCTGACTTCGTGCGCTCGAGAACCACCACTCGTGCTCGGTGGTTATTCATTAAACTGCCGGTCGGTTACATCCCATTTTTTAGTCGGTTTTGTGTCATTTTTTCGGGGAGAAAATGCAGCAAAATTCGACCCTTCATTCTCCACAATTCCGGTTAGGTATGAACTAATCTTGCTCATGTATTTTGATGCAGTTCTTTTGTTAATTAGGGCTGTAAACTTTTTTGAACAGCTTCTTGCAAACATATAATTCATCCTCTTACAATTTCATGATATTCTATTGTAGTAATTTTGTTTGTTCTTTCTTTGATCCCTAATATTGTATTGACAATTATCAAGAACCTCTTTCGCCATGTAAATAATAAGAGAAACCTCAAGATTTAATATATGAGAGTGTTTACTTTTAATTAGATGCATCTTGTGGATTGATTTTGAATTAATGGATCTTGAGATTTAATTATGGGTCTTGATATTTAATTATGAATCTTGATGGGAATACTTGTCATTGAGGAATATGAAATAATGTAATATTCTTGAACGGATGATAGGATTCTTTATAGGAGTATTGATTTGGATATACATGAACGATTTTTGTGTTTAGCTGGATATATAAAAAGAATGATGATAATTGGTTACCTTAGGAAAATGTGAACAATTATTGAGTATTGGATTATAAAGTATTTCTGGCATATGGATGGGACTAAGTTAGAATATGATCAATTTTAATAGTTTAGATATGCTAGATGAGAATCTTGGTTTAACCTTTAGTCTTAGGAGGAGATGTAATAAGATGTATGTTTATAGTGTACGATCGAATGCTCGTTAGTGATTTTATGTCTACGGTCATGTCACAGGAGATGACTTTGTCCAGGAGCTCTTCTAGTTGATTGTGTTCAACCGATCTTGGCTATCTGAAGCATCGAGTTTGGTGAGTAGTAGCAGTCCCTTAAAAGGGTCTGGCCAGACTACTATTTCAAAATTATTTGCTTTATCAAATTGTTTTGAACTGATGGTTATTGATGATGAATTGATTATGATGATATTGATATGATCAATGGATCCGGCTCACGAGCTGGTCATTGACGGAGTAGAGGGAAAACCTCCCTTACTCCCTATATTTGAGGTGAATTGTCATTCAAATATTGACTAGCCTCACCCGAGAGTGACATAGCCTTAGAGCTATGAATGTTTCTCTCAACTAGACTCCCTGTGCGCACATAGATCTAGGGAAAGGATGTTGCTTTTGAACCGATGTTTTGAATTAATATGTTTTGTGTTTTGGATTATTACTTCTCATTCAGTTTAATCTGACCCCCTGGTGTTTCCATCTTTTAGATTGTTTACAGCTCGGTACCAGTCGGGAACGATGGGATAACGGAGGTGATTAGAGTATACCGTACGTGAAGATTCATTAGATTTAAGTTTGTAAAGAAGTTGTAGTGTTTGTATTGGATTTTAGTAGGTGTGTAATAGTCTTTGTATATTGATTACATTAGACTTACATAGTGCCTTTGTATGATTAATCTAGACTTTGGCTTAGCTATTCGGATTTAAGATTGGCTGGTTAGATTATGTTTTAGACATTGTTACCCTTCTCACGTGTCATGATTTGAGATTTGAGATCTTTGGGTTAGTAAACCCCGTGACGACCTGTCTTACTCAGTCAACGGTAAACCGGGTTGTTACACTACTAACCAACAGATAAACCTCTTTTTAGGGATCAAAATCCTTTTCCAGACTAGACCTCTCCATCGGACCTTACAATGAGTCACTAGACTTTGCTCATAAACCTCCTTAATTGAATAAGTAAAACTGCAAATCCATTGTCTAAGAGTTGAAGTTACTGCACACAATTTCCTAATGGTCCAGTTAGCTATGGCCGACGGATTAAAAATGTCCCACTGACCCCCTTTCGTATAAACACCATTGACCCATCTAACCCTAACAAACTCCCGTAAGATGTGAATGTGCCCATCAATTTTACCAACGGCAGCCTAGTTCCAAACATAAATATTGCACACGCCAAGGCCCCCTACCTCTTTGGAGCGCATACCTTGTTCCATCTCACGTGTCCAGGTTTTTTAGAGTAAGGAACTCCATGCCAAAGGAAAGATCGGCATATAGAATTAACCACAATGATTAGCCTCTTAGGAAGAATGAAAATTTGACACAATTACGAGGAAATACCTATCAAAAAAGAGTTAATTAATTGAAGGCGAGCAGCATACGAGAGATGTTGAGCTTGCCAAGAGCTAATATGCTTCGTCATCATATCAGCCAATCTTTCACATTCCACAATACTCAAGCATTTCGAAGATAGAAGAACCCCTAAATATTTGAATGGAAAAGACCCCAAGGTAAACTGAGAAACATTCCTAATTTCCTCTTTAAGAGAGCTATCAACCCCAGCCAAATAAATAGCAGACTTGTGCGAGTTCGCATACAGCCCCGAGGTACCAGATTATCCTTTAAGAGATTCACAAATAGTGCGTACCGAGGAAACATCACCTTTATAGAATATCATAAGATCATCCGCAAAACATAAGTGTGCGAGTTGAATGGTCTTACACCGAGGGTGAAACCCAAAAGTACCACAATACTCTTCGATCTCCAAGACAAGTACTCCATTCCAGTGACAAATAGGAGAGGAGAAAGAGGATCACCTTGCCTTAAGCCCCTCTTAGCTACAATGGGGTTTCTAGGGGAACCATTCAGCATTAAGATATAGCTGGTGGATGTGATACAAGTCATAATGGTGTGGATGAATTTATGAGGAAAATTTAGAGCCACCATCATCTCCTTTAGAAAGAGCCAGTTCATCGTATCATATGCTTTACACAAATCAATCTTCATTAAGCAACTAGGGGCATAGTGACGTCTAGTATAGTGTTTAACAAGATCCTGACACAACAGGATGTTGTGCATAATACTTCTACTTGCCACAAAGGCGCCTTGAGCTAGATCAACCAAAAAGTCCAACACTAATTTAAGCTTTGAGCAAATAAGCTTTGATATCACTTTACACAACACATGACAACACGATATCGGCCTAAAATCACCTGAATGGTGAGGATTAGTGATCTTAGGGATCAAGCTGGATAACCGCCCTTACGATATCATCACCTAAAACCTCCTACGAAGCCTTATAAAAACAACTATTGAACCCATTTAAACCCGGGGCTTTATTATCAGGGATACTCCATAATGCCTGTTTGATCTCCTCAAGAGTAAAATTGAGCACTAAAAGCGAATGGTGCTGTCAAGAATGGAGAGGCCCCTGATAAACTCGATCCAGATTAATAGGAACCCTATCCTTATCCTCAAAACAAAATAACTCAAAAATAGAACTCTGAAAACGCCCGATGAAGTTGAGGAGGGTCAGATATTTCACTCCCATTAAACCGGATAAACATAATCTTGTTATGTCATGTCCTATGTTTAATGCTGTGATAGAAAAACGCAATGTTGTCATCCCCAAAATGAACCCAACTCATCTTAGCCTCTTGTTACAGAGAAGATTGCAACTCCATCTGAAGCTAGCAGAACAAGGAAGTAACATTCCTCTCCTTGGATGCTAATTGTGGATCACCTAGATTGTTATGAAGCAACCCCTGTATGTGGAGGAGTTCAAATTTAGCATGCTCCACCTCTATCTACAAATGCTCCTTACCAAACAAAACCTCCAGCCGAGATTTGAGTAGTCTCAACTTCTGGGTAATCTGATCACTAGCGCAATCTTTAATGTCAATGCGCCAATGCTCCCGAATAAGATCAAGAAAACCTCCTTCCGAGCCCAATAATTAAAGAAACGAAAACGCTTTCTTGAATGTTGTTGGGGAAAGAACGAGATCAACATAGGAGAGTGATGATACTCCCCATCCTCAAGGAATTGAACCAAAGTAGTAGAGAAATTATCCTCCCAGAGGTCAATCCCCAAAACTCTATCGATTTTACTGAACACCCTATAATTTCCGGCCTGCTTATTAGTTCACGTGAAGAACCGACCATGGTATTTCAGATCATGCACACCGCAAAACACAAGACAATCCCTAAAATGTTGAACTTCAACGAGTCTCACAGGAGAGCCAATCCCCTCATCAAGATTCGCAACACAATAAAATCACCAAGAATAATCCACATAGCCGAAACAGACTGACTCATGCCCCTAAGATCACTAAACAGCTGCAGACGCTCATTGATATCATTAGAGCCATATACAAAAGTACAAAAAAACTTAGAGCCAAGGACAGGAGGAACAACAAGATGAATATACTAACTATGACAACACAGAATATCCACATGCACATCCACACTCTTCCATCCTACTAAAATACAACCACCATCATGCCGAGCCAAATTCGAAGTAAGACACCAACCAGGAAACATACCAGGAAACATACGAAGATAACGCGCACCTAAGCCTTTACGCTTTACCTTGGTTTCAAGGAGACCAATAAGACTAAGATTATGAGAAGAGATAAAGTGAGCAACCTCTAATTGTTTCCCAGTCTTATTGATTCCTCTTACATTCCACCACTAGTAGAAAAAAGCTTAAGGGTTGCGGTTTTTTAGCCCCTTGGGCTGCGTATTTTGACCCCAGCCATTATTGTAGCAGCAACATATAATATTAAAGGGTTGCGGTCAAAATACGCAGCCAAAAATAAGGTAAAGGGCTGCGGACATGGACAAAAACCACAGCCCTTAAGTGCATTATAGGCTGTGTGAAGGAAGCTCAAGGGCTACGGACATGTACTAAAAACCGCAGCCCCTTTTATAACAAGGGCTGTCTGAAATAACCTCAAGGGCTGCGGACAGGGCTATAAAACCGCAGCCCCTTTCACATTTTTTTTTTAATTTTTTTTTGTTTACGTTATATTTGTATAATAAATAATAATTATTAGCATAATTATAAAATAATAAATATTTCACAATAATCAACCGTCGATAAATGCCAAAATATCACTCAATTATAATATATATATTAGAAATAATCTAGCTACCAACTTAATAAATTAGAAATAAACACCGCGACTTTGTCTTTGACTTTGCGTAGTTCAATATCCGTCAATTCGCGTGTTTCTCTTGGAGAGTCAATAATCTACGAATTAAAATCAATTATTATTAAAAAGTTAGTCGTACATTATATAATATAATTAATATATACTATAAATAAATAATTTAAAAAACATATATAATAACTAATTAAATAAAATACTTACGGAATCAATATTTTGTACCCCGACATTCTTGACGGCTTCTATGAGATCATCCATAAATTTAATAACATAGTAGCCGCAATGAATGGAATTTTTTTGTTGAAAACACTAAGAAAAAAAAATATTATATATTAGTGCCAAATTAAAAATGCTTCAAAACCGTTAAAAACGCAACTTAACACTTAATTTTGAGCATATGACAATTATTTTCGATTCTAACAACTTTAACACAATTATATATACCAAATAGTGTTGTGTGCAAAGTTTCATGCATAACAAACAAGGTTTAAACTACTTTACGCTCGAAAATGCCAAAGTTCATTCAAAACCGTTAAAAAACACAACTTGACCCTTAATTTCAAGCATATGACAATAGTTTTCGATTCTAAAGACTTCAACACATTTATATACACCAAATAGTGTTGTGTGCCAAGTTTCATGCATAACAAACAAGGTTTAAGCTACTTTAAGCGCGAAAATGTAAAATTCATTCAAAATCGTTAAAAAACGCAACTTGACCCTTAATTTCAAGCATATGACAATTATTTTCAATTCTAACAACTTCAACACATTTATATACATCAAATAGTGTTGTGTGCCAAGTTTAATGCATAACAAACAAGGTTTAAGCTACTTTACGCTCGAAAATGCCAAAATTCATTAAAACCGTTAAAAAACGCAACTTGACCCTTAATTTCAAGCATATGACAATTATTTCCAATTCTAACAACTTCAACACATTTATATATACCAAATAGTGTTGTGTGCCAAGTTTCATGCATAACAAACAAGGTTTAACCTACTTTACGCTCGAAAATGCCAAAATTCATTCAAAACCGTTAAAAAACGCAACTTGACCCTTAATTTCAAGCATATGACAATTATTTTCAATTCTAACAACTTCAACACATTTATATACACCAAATAGTGTTGTGTGCCAAGTTTCATGCATAACAAACAAGGTTTAAGCTACTTTACGCTCGAAAATGCCAAAATTCATTCAAAACCGTTAAAAACGCAACTTGACCCTTAATTTCAAACATATGACAATTATTTCCAATTCTAACAACTTCAACACATTTATATACATCAAATAGTGTTGTGTGCCAAGTTTCATGCATAACAAACAAGGTTTAAGCTACTTTACGCTCGAAAATGCCAGAATTCATTAAAACCGTTAAAAAACGCTACTTGACCCTTAATTTCAAGCATACGACAAATATTTCCAATTCTAACAAATTAAACACATTTATATACACCAAATAGTGTTGTGTGCCAAGTTTCATGCATAACAAACAAGGTTTATTTACTTTACGCTCGAAAATGCCAAAATTCATTCAAAACCGTTAAAAAACGCTTCTTGACTCTTAATTTCAAGCATATGACAATTATTTCAAATTCTAACAACTTCAACACATTTATATACACCAAATAGTGTTGTGTGCCAAGTTTCATGCATAAGAAACAAGGTTTAAGCGACTTTACGCTCGAAAATGCCAAAATTCATTCAAAACCGTTAAAAAACGCAACTTGACCCTTAATTTCAAGCATATGACAATTATTTCCAATTCTAACAATTTCAACACATTTATATACACCAAATAGTGTTGTGTGCCAAGTTTCATGCATAACAAACAAGGTTTAAGCTACTTTACGCCCGAAAATGCCAAAATTCATTCAAAACCGTTAAAAAACTCAACTTGACCCTTAATTTCAAGCATATGACAATTATTTTCAATTCTAACAACTTCAACACATTTATATACACCAAAATAGTGTTGTGTGCCAAGTTTCATGTATAACAAACAAGGTTTAAGCTATTTTATGGTCGAATTGTTTTCAATTCTAACTAATTTCAATCATTTGACAAATGTTTTCAATTCTAATTAATTCAAGACAATAATATATACTAAATAGTGTTATATATACCTTTACTGCTCTCCATTTCGGGTTAGTGGCTCTTGTAGCACATCCCATTTTGCCACGCATTTTCTTCATAACCCTGAGACACAAGAGTAAAGAAATTAATTGAAATTAATTGACAATAATATATATATAACACTTAAATGAAATTAATTGACAATTTATAAACTTAGGCATTCAACAAAGCTTTAAATTTCATGTTGCGAGGCACGGGATGTCCACGACTTAGTGAGTCGAAAACGTGCACCATATTGGTCATCGGACATATGACCAAAAGCATCCAATGCACACTACAAAAACCACGATTTTAAATCATCAAGATAGAGAATAGGTGAACATAAGTAAAATCAAAATTTAAATTCAATTTAATTAAATAATAAAACTAATCACCTTTCCTAGTACGGGGCCAGAATGAATGAGTGTTTAGATTCAAATGAATGTTTCAAAGCACGTTCAACGTATGCTTTGACGTCATCTGGATCAGTATCACTCTTTTCACCCCTAATAGACTCAGGATCAAGCCATCCAAATGTTATTGGAGGTTCGAGGCTATTCAACTCCTCGTAAATCCCACTAAACTCACGAATAAGAAAATTTTGTCAGTCATTCGATTATTAAAACAATTAAACAATAAAACCTAAATTGTAAGATAAGAAATCACATACATCATGTAGACATGAATAAGGGCGATATTCAACATCTCCCCTCGCAAAAATTGACCAATGTCACTAGGACCAATAATGACGAAAGCATCATCGGCAACGTGAAATTGGTCCGTGTCGAGGGGTACAAGAAGTGGGTCCTCCTCACGCATGCGAGATGCACCCTTGTGCAGCCATAGACAATCTGAAGAGAGATCTTTAAGCTCCTCATCAGTCAAGATTGGAGTGATTGTCACCGATGATGAGGAACCGATCTCTCTTTTAGAGCCCTTTGAGCTCTTTTCCTATTTCATTTTATACAATTAAATTAGTTTAATTACTTACACAATTAAAATAATAAAAACAAATAAAATAATACAAAAGATATATTACCTTCGCTGTGAGTCGGACCCAAGCATATGGCCATGTGATGAAACTACCTTGGGCGTTCGATAAAGTCTCAAGGTTCCATTCTGGCATTGGAACCGGAAGTGAGAAATCCTCGAACCACTTTACGATAGTTTCTACCGTCACACTAATGTGGCCACGTGTAACAGGCATTGAATGCACTGTTTGGCCCACTTGGTTTGGCTGCGCCTCACCGAATGCAACCTCAGTTAAGTCGCCACCACTAGCAACGCCTAACTGAGGCAACAAAAGAGAGCAAGGAGTCGCCTCCTAAAAATTTTTTCGTTTAGTATATATAACATCATGATAAATTATCAAAGCACGTTGAAATTTAAATAAATACGCGCTTTTATATTTAAAAATTAAATGTACCTTTAACACTGGCTCAGGTGTTGTTTCCAAAACCTGAGTAACGGAGTTCATGGTCTCCGGCGTGGGAATGTGGGGCTCGGGTGTGCTATGGGTAATGGGCTGGTGTGCTACGGGGGTAGCGGGCTCGGGCGATGGCTCCACCAAAGCCTTAGGATCCCCATGTTGACTTTGTTGGTCCTCGGCAATCAAATTGGTCAAGTCATCATGGGTAGCTCCTAACTTCTGCAATAGCGATGCCATCTTGTCGAAAACGTCCTTAGTCACTTTTGCGGTGACTTTGGCTGTGATTTTTTCCTGAATTCGTTTCTCTACTTCCTCAAGTGATGGCATCGTTCTAGATCGAGGAATAGCGAACTCTTTGCCAAATGCTTTCTTTACGCCCACGCGGATGCCTCCTTTGCCGACTACCCGCCCTTGATGGTCTTTCCCTAAGACCATATGCAGTGCATCAACATTGCCTTTTGGGGTGAACTCCCCCGTAGCTTCTTTTTCCTTCTAGCCCATCTGTTCAAATAAAAACGATCAATTAGTTTAAACACATAACAAATCAAGAATATACTTAAATGATATGAAAAACTCACCACAACATCCGCAATCTTCTTCGTGCCCGGATCAGGAATGGTAAATTTACCACTTTCATCTCAAGTATGAAGCCCGCAATACCAATCTAGCACCCGATCTCCAGCAGGAGTACTCACGGATGGGGTAGTCGTAGATGAGCTCGCGGCTGAACTCTGTTTGGGGTACAATCCCGCATCCACTAGGGGTGTTCAAAAATACCCGACCCGCCCGACCCGACCCGCCGACCCGACCCGCCGACCCGTCGACCCGCCTCATAAATGGCGGGTCAAAAAATAAAAAATATTGAAAAGTCCGGGTCGGGTACCCGACCCGCCTTAACCGGGTCGGGTCATGGGCCGATTTAAAATCGATCCGGGTACCCGTTAATGACCCGATTAACAGTTAGTATATAAATTCAATTTTTTTAGGGTTTTCTCATAATTCATTCCAATCCCAGCCTAATAGGCGCAGCACTCCACTCTCTCTCCAGCCGTTTCTCTTCATTTTTTAGGGCTTTCAGTTTTCTCATCTTCCTTATTCATCACTCTCAGTCCTTTATCACTCTCAGCCGTCACGCACTTTCAGTTTCAGCCGCCATTCACTCAACTCTCATCTTCCTTTTCATCTTATTTTTCATTTTCCTTTTCATTTTCCTTTTCATCTTCAAGGTATGTAAATGAATGTAACTTTAGGTTTAGAGCTTGGTCTGGAGGAATGCAAGTACTTCTGTGCTCGAAAATGAATGTAACTTTAGGTTTAGAGCATGAGAATGAAATTATTGAAATTGATGAGCTTGCGGAATGCACTTGGTTTTCATTCTTGTGGTTCAAAGTTTGATAATTAGTAGAATATTAATTTTAAAATTAATAGAATATTAATTTAAAAATTTTAAATTCAAGCATTGATGAATATGAAATATGAATTACTAAAATTCTGCCTAAAATCTGCCCAAAATTTTTTATTAAAAATTATAATTTAATTTGAAAAATCACAAAAAAAAAATAAACGGGTACCCGGTGTCCCGACCCGCTTTATCCGGGTACCCGCTTTAAATGGGCCGGGACACGGGCCGCAAAATTAGGTACCCGGCTAACCGGGTACCCGGCTTTCCGGGTATCCGTTTAGTCGGGTACCCGGTTATGAACACCCCTAGCATCCACCCACTCTTTTCGGGCCTCATCATAAGTTCTTGAGCCCATGTGATGGTAAAACTTCCTTTTCTTTGCCGACTCGGAAGCTTTACCACGTTTTTCCTAATTAATCAACATAATAAGTCAAATGTCATATATTATTAGTTTAATAATTAAATCAAAAGAAGTAAATAAAAATGAAAAGCTATAATACTTACAACTTCATTAAGAGTTGTTTTTCTAGCAACAAATGCCTCCCACTCATTTTTAGATATGTGTGGCCATATCTCATACGGCATTTTGGAGGAAGCTTGTTCTCCATCTTTAATTCCCGTTTTGACCTTCTTGGTCAAACGGTGACGCTTCTTTTTAATCCAACCACCTACGAGCTTTGTCTTGAAGTCTCTTAATCTTTCAGCAACAGCTGAAAGAAAAATACTCTTCTTTTCTTCGTCGTGCTCGATGTGGAAAAGATTCTACAAAAGGAAAATATAATTAATAATTAATGTCAATTCAATTAATTTTAAAATGAAAGTAAATTAATAAAAGACTAAAGTAAATTAATAAAAAACTAAAGTAAATTAATAAAGTAAATTATTACCATCGTATCATCCCAAAATGACTTCTTCAAGCCCTCTGGAACCTCGTGCCAGGCGTGTAATATGGAAATCTTCCGAACACATAAACCCACTTGTTTTCCATATTCCTTACGCCACTTTCCACACGGTTGACTCAACGCATTGTATTCGAGGTACATGGGCTCTTTGACTTTGAGGTTTTTCGTAGGACCTCGCCCTTTTCGTTTCTTTGAAGTTGTCGCTGTTTGAGTAGAAGCCGTCTCATCAATAGGAGGAGCATCATGAGCTAATTGCTCGTGTCTAACAACTGGGTCGTCTTCCTCAACGGCATGATCACCATCATCTATGTCCTTCTCCTTCGTCGGATCGTAATCCTTATCCGACTCACTATGGACATCGTCATCCACAGTCGCAATCTCGGGCACAATGTCGTCTCTGAAAAGATGCATTGTAGATCAAGTACCTGAAAGAGAAGAAAATAGAATTACATTAGAAAGTGACAAAAATCGTTAAAAAACCGTTAAAAAAAGCAACTTGACCCTTAATTTCAAGCATATGACAATTATTTCCAATTCTAACAACTTCAACACATTTATATACACCAAGTAGTGTTGTGTGCCAAGTTTCATGCATAACAAACAAGGTTTAAGCTACTTTATGCTCGAAAATGACAAAATTCATTAAAATCGTTAAAAAACGCTACTTGACCCTTTAATTTCAAGCATATGACAATTATTTTCAATTCTAACAACTTCAACACATTTATATACATCAAATAGTGTTGTGTGCCAAGTTTCATGCATAACAAACAAGGTTTAAGCTACTTTACGCTCGAAAATGCCAAAATTCATTAAAACCGTTAAAAAACGCTACTTGACCATTAATTTCAAGCATATGACAATTATTTCCAATTCTAACAACTTCAACACATTTATATACACCAAATAGTGTTGTGTGCCAAATTTCATGCATAACAAACAAGGTTTAAGCTACTTTACGCTCGAAAATGCCAAAATTCATTCAAAACCGTTGAAAAACGCAACTTGACCCTTAATTTCAAGCATATGACAATTATTTCCAATTCTAACAACTTCAACACATTTATATACACCAAATAGTTTTGTGTGCCAAGTTTCATGCATAACAAACAAGGTTTAAGCTACTTTACGCTCGAAAATGCCAAAATTCATTAAAACCGTTAAAAAACGCAACTTGACCCTTAATTTCAAGCATATGACAATTATTTCCAATTCTAACAACTTCAACACATTTATATACATCAAATAGTGTTGTGTGCCAAGTTTCATGCATAACAAACAAGGTTTAAGCTACTTTACGCTCGAAAATGCTAAAATTCATTAAAACCGTTAAAAAACGCTACTTGACCCTTAATTTCAAGCATATGACAATTATTTCCAATTCTAACAACTTCGACACATTTATATACACCAAATAGTGTTGTGTGCCAAGTTTCATGCATAACAAACAAGGTTTAAGCTACTTTACGCTCGAAAATGCCAAAATTCATTAAAACCGTTAAAAAACGCAACTTTACCCTTAATTTCAAGCATATGACAATGATTTCCAATTCTAACAACTTCAACACATTTATATACATCAAATAATGTTGTGTGCCAATTTTCATGCATAACAAACAAGGTTTAAGCTACTTTACGCTCGAAAATGCCAAAATTCATTAAAACCGTTAAAAAAACGCTACTTGACCCTTAATTTCAAGCATATGACAATTATTTCCAATTCTAACAACTTCAACACATTTATATACACCAAATAGTTTTGTGTGCCAAGTTTCATGCATAACAAACAAGGTTTAAGCTACTTTACGCTCGAAAATGCCAAAATTTATTCAAAACCGTTAAAAAACGCAACTTGACCCTTAATTTCAAGCATATGACAATTATTTCCAATTCTAACAACTTCAACACATTTATATACACCAAATAGTGTTGTGTGACAAGTTTCATGCATAACAAACAAGGTTTAAGCTACTTTACGCCCGAAAATGCCAAAATTAATAACGTTAAATAATTCATACCTTGTGAATCACTTAATTCAAATGTATTCCTTCTGTGTGATCTACACGCATATAACCAACATCTTCATCATCTTCATTCACCGATTTTGGATGGATAAAGGGCGGGGAGTCTTCAAAAGCATTATATTCTTCCTCATCCTCAACATCACCTATACCAAGGATACTTCTTTTTCCCGGTACAACAATTGACCATTATTTATTAGAAGGCTCTTCAATGTAAAATACTTGGTTGGCTTGTGTGGCTAGTATGAATGGCTCCTCACCATCACGCAAGCGATCCAAGTCTACAAGAGTGAATCCACAAGGGTCGTCATTTTTAACGCATCGTCGATTATTATCCACCCACTTGCATTTGAAAAGACCCATAGTGAAAGTACAATAGTCAAGCTCCCATATTTCATGTACCCGCCCGTAGTATACCGATTTAGCATCAACCGGCGATTGATCCTTGGCACTCGCGTAAAATGTAGATGACGACAAAATAGAAACCCCACTATTCTGCAGATACGATGACTTCTTATCTTGACTCTCAGTCCAAAATGTAAACCCTTTGACATCGTAACCCTCATATTTGTTGACATCATCACGAGGACCAAAAGCTAACCACTTAACAGTTTCAGATACACCCTTTAGTTCTTCACATATTACTCGATTATGAAACCAATCAACAAACGTCTTGTTATGCAACTGCATCAATGCCCTATCACCTCTAGACGGATATTTTGCGCGCAATATATCAAAATGCTCATTCAAAAAAGGATGAACTTCTGAAATATGATGCAACACATACAGGTGTGCTTGTAACAGACTATCCCGAGAAGGTGTGATTGTTTTAGA
Source organism: Amaranthus palmeri (assembly GCA_019776075.1). Classification (NCBI taxonomy): domain Eukaryota; kingdom Viridiplantae; phylum Streptophyta; class Magnoliopsida; order Caryophyllales; family Amaranthaceae; genus Amaranthus; species Amaranthus palmeri. The sequence goes on from JAAKBH010001098.1 coordinate 27,692, forward strand.
TCCAATTGTTCCTTTTCCCTCAAGTCTTCCTTCATGTCGAGAGGTGGGTAGTCCAATAGGCTTTGCCATAGCCATATACTCGGCTATAAAATTACCAATCTCATCGCTTACAGTGCCTTGAATCATACTCCCCTCTGGTTGTGCTGGATTCCTCACTTTGTTTTGTAACACACCCATGTGTCTCTCAAAAGGATAGCACCACCTTAAAAAAACTGGACCTAAAAGCTTGATTTCACGAACAAGATGAACAATAAGATGAACCATTATGTCAAAGAAAGAAGGTGGAAAATACATCTCAAACTTGCATAAAGTTACAATCACGTCGAGTTGAAGAGCATCAAGTTTAAAGGGATCAAGAACTTTACTAAAATAGTGTTGAAGAACGAACATAGCACGGTAATAGCATATCTCACATGTTTTGGCAATATTCCACGTAGTGCGATCGGTAAGAACACTTGCATCATTACATGGCAATCGTGAGATTTCATGCTTCCCAACTTCAATTCACCATTAAGGCTCACAAATTTTCTTCATGTTAGATGAGTACCCAGAGGGAACCTTAATGCCATACAAAGACTCACAAAAGGCTCGCTTCTCTGCTTTGGACAATGTGTAGCAAGCTGGAGGCAAATAAACTTTTTCACTACTCATCTTCTTCTTACCGACCTTTCCCTTGCTACTACCACCAACTTCATCAGTTCTTTCCCTTTTCTTACTCCCCTTAACCTGTGCCCACAACTCCAGACGAATACCCTTACATTCAAAGTAATCTCGCACGGCCTTATTATCCTTTGTCTTACCCGGAATGTTCATGAGAGTCCCGAGTATGGCATCGCATACATTTTTCTCTATATGCATAACGTCAAGACAATGCCTAACCTGTAGATCTCTCCAATATGGAAGCGTCCAAAAGATTGATTCTTTTTTCCACAGTCGATCTTCACCCCCTTGCACTTGCCCTGTTTTACCAAATACAGTTTCAACCCCCTTAACTTGTTCGTAAACCTCATAACCGGACAACAATCGACGAGCTACACGGTCCTCAACCTCCCCGTTCAACATCTTCTTCTTCTTACGGTATTGGTGATCTCGTGGGAGGAACTTTCGATGATTCATGAATACATGTTTGCACTTAGGAATCCACGTGGATTCCATGTCATCGATACATATTGGGCACGCTTTCTTCCCTTTGTTCTTATACCCTGATAAGTTTCCATAAGCCGGAAAATCGTCACGGTGCATAAAAGCATTGCACGCAAGGTGAACTCCTCATTAGCATATGCATCAAACAAGGAAACTCCTTCATCCCACATCTTTCTCAAATCCTCAACAAGAGGTGCAAGATATACGTCTATGTCGTTACCTGGTTGCTTAGGACCCGAGATAAGAAGCGAAAGCATAATGTACTTACGCTTCATACACAACCAAGGTGGCAAATTATAAATCATTAAAAGTACCGGCCAAGTACTATGTTGAGAACTAAGATTGCCAAATGGGTTCATTCCATCCGTGCACAGTCCTAGCCTTAAATTACGAACTTCATCCCCAAAAGTCTTGTGCAACCTATCAATACTCTTCCACTCTGGAGAATCGGATGGATGTGTGAGCAAGTGATCTTTCTTCACCCTATTTGCATGCCACCTCAAATTTAACGCATCTTTCTTTATAGAAAACAAGCGCTTGAATCTTGGTATTATTGGAAGATACCACAATACCTTAGCCGGGGGCCCTTTAGCATCTCGAGCCCCTTTACGCTTGTAAAGCGATAACGCACACCTAGGACACTCTTCTAAGTTCTCGTTTTCATTTCGATACAATACACAATCATTCGGACACGCATGAATCTTCTGGTACTCTAACCCAAAAGGACACATTAGCTTTTTGGCATAGTATGTCGACTTTGGAAGTTCATTTCCCTCGGGAAGCATCTCACCTAACGCTTCTAATAACATTGTGAAACTAGTGTCACTCCAATTGAACTTTGACTTAATGTTGAAAATCGTCAAAACTGCTGTAAGCTTGGTGAACTTTGTACATCCAGGATACAAAGGCTTTTGAGAAGCCTCTGTCAACAAGTCAAATACACGAGGACGTTTTCCTAACTCATCCTCGACTCCCTCCATCATCTCATCAACACGATCCACATCCTCATCAACATTCTCTTCATCCACTACATCCTCATTAACATCGGCCACATTATTGACATCCTCAACAACACTATTTTCCTTGTAAACTCCCTCCTCACCATGCCAAACCCAAACATGATATTGAGGCCTAAACCCACGTCGAAGTATGTGCTCCCTAAGCATATAAACACTATCTACCTTTGATACATTGCCACAATTGACACATGGGCAATAAAAACCAACTCCCCCCGTCCTAATTTGATGTTCAACCGCAACACTACAAAATTCTAATACGCCATCAATAAATCCCGACGATTCAATGCTTCCATACATCCAAGAACGATCTTTTGTCATCCTAAGTGTGATTATTTAATTCAAAACAAAATTAATACACAACTTTTTAACATATATACTTTAACCTAATTAACCATAAAACTAAGTAAAAATCATTCATTTAACCCTAATTTACAATAATTAACCTTCATAATTTATAACTTGTTCAAAAAATATGTATTCTTTAAATTGTTCAAGTTACTTTTACTCTAATAACAAAAAAAAATATAAATCAAAATAATTAACAACGTAATAATATAAACTTGGACAAATGTAAAAACTAGCAACTACATCCACAAATAACATCACATTTAAAATCACATTGATAAATAAATTACATTCATAAATAAATTATAACATCATTTAACACTAATAATTTGAAAAAAAAAATTGATGAAAAAGAATTACCTTGAGTTGATGAAAGATATCCACAAATGTGAGCTACAAATGACATAAGAAGAACAAAATTAGAATTACTTCCATATCTTTGAATGAAAAATTAAATATAAGAAACAACACCAAAACCACCATGAAATGGAAAATACCTTAATTTCGTGAATGAACAAGAACTAAAAGAGCCCTAAATTTCGAGGGTTGAAAGTTATGTACCTACAATGTAAAAACACAAACAAAATAATTTAAAAATTATGAAATGCAATTAACAATATAAGGCACCGTGAACAGAAACAAAAAGTACCCAAATATGCAATCAATGGAGCTTCTTTTAATGCAATGAAAAATATCATAATAGAAAACATGGTATTTCAAACTACAAGTTACACGTAATAATCCCTAAAACTGGAAATTTGGCAATGTAAGCACATATGTAAATTCTCTCCTTTTCAAGCACATATGAAAAATATCATAATAGAAAACATGGTATTTCAAACTACTCTAAAATTCACACCTCTACATTTTCATTCAAGTAACTTCCTAGAAATTCTGACCGTTTTTGTAAGGAAACACAACTATCAAAACTCAAGAAAAGTAGTATACCTTAACAGACCAATCCAAAAATCATATACTGATTACCAACCATTTCAATCAAATTTACATCAAAAAAAACCAAATGAAACATTCTTTGAACAGCAAAAAAATTTCAAAGATGAACAAGTATAAGAACAGTATAAGAACAAACCAAATGAAACACAGTATAAGAAGCAAATAACATTCTTTGAACATCAAAAAAAACGCAACCATAATTGAGATACATCAAAATTTCGAATGAAACATCAAAAAAATTATAAAAACCAAATAAACCACAATTTCATACCCTAATTTGAGAAATTCTGAAGAACATAAGTCTAATAACAAAGACATGATAAACAAATCAAGATGAAGACAATGAAAACGAATGAAGAACAAAGAAAAAAATTTCGTAATTTAACATAACCATTTCTCTCAAAAAATCAAAAGAAATTACCTTGGAATCTAGATGAAAAATAGGTACAATGTGACCTACAATAAAACAAGAAAAAAAAAACAAATTAAACTTAGTAATTAAACATAACCATTTCTCAAAAAAACAAAAACTAAAATGAAAACGAAAATAATTCACAATACCTTGAAATTTTTCGTGGGTTTGAAAAGAAAATGAAGAAGATAAAGATGACAACAATGAAGAATGAAGATGAAGAAGAAATTGTTTTCGTGGGTTAAAGCTTGGAATGAAGAACTTGAAGAACTTCGAAGAGAAAGCAGCAGGTTTTCGTTTGAAGAAGAAGCAAGCAGGTTTTCGTTTGAAGAAAAAGCAAGAAGCAAGCAGCAGGTATGATGAAGAATTTCGAAGAGAAAGCAAGAAGAAGCAAGAAGAATTTCGTTTGAAGAAGAAGCAAGGCAGCAGGTTTGATGAAGAAGAAGCAAGGCAATTGGAATTCGAAGGGTTTGGAGTATAAGTGAACGTTAGATTTTCCCGATTTTTAATTTAATATTTTAAGAAGAAGGACAAGGGCTGCGGACACCCATAACAACCGCAACCCCTTAGCTTTAATTTTTTTTTTATTTTCTTTGTTAATTTGGAACAATTAAGGGCTGCGGACATCCATAAAAACCGCAGCCCCTTTGCATTATTTTTTTTTTTAATTTTATTTATTAATTTGGAATAATTAAGGGCTGCGGACATCCATAAAACCGCAGCCCCTTTAGTGTTTTTTTTTGATGAATTTTTTAAGGGGTTAAGGGCTGCGGTCAATGCCAAAAACCGCAGCCCCTTAGTAATTTTCTTTTTTCCAGCTTTTTTATTACTCATATGGGCTGCGTTTTCCTAACAACCGCAGCCAATAAGCAGCAGCCAATAGCTTTTTTTCCACTAGTGCACGCCCCAAAACTAATCATCACCCCTGATGGGATCAGCTCCTAGCACTATAACCACCGCCGGATCATCAACTGCACCACTACCCTGTTCTAACTCCAACACATTAAAACCATTATGTAAAGGCAAAGAAGAGTTCCTCACCACTGAAAGTGAAAGAGGCCGGGGAGGTGAAGAACACGCATTAATTAGTGGGTAAAAGCTGCTTAACAGCATCAAGTATCACCCCCTATTGACTACAAGTAGTTTGCTTTTGTGTACCTTGAATAACAACATCTGGGTGAGCTGTTACAGGTGCTACATCACTTGCCGCCCTAGCCGCCCTAAAAGAATCAGAACCCACCTTACTACCATCCTTCTTGTTTTACTTGGATTGAAATGTTTTCCTCAATGGCCTAAAGCCATTGTCGTCAACCTGCAATTGAGAAACTTTGGACTCCATCTTATAGTATCACATGACCAAATTGTGCACATTTAGAACACCACGAAGGAGTCCAATCATAATGTACCCGTTGTCTGATAAGTTGGTCATGTTCATTAGAAAAGAATAGCTCCTCAAGAAACCCATCAGGTAAATTCATATCCACCAATACCCTAGCATACATCATTCTAGATTTCGTCAAAGTAGCATTATCAATCTTCAACACAACACCCAAATAGCCAACAATTTGTTTTAACAGAGTTTCATTCCAATACAAGATATCTAAGTTTGGTAATTTAACCCATACCAAAATAGAGGTTAAGCTAGTTGTCTCATACGAGATATTAGGGTACCATTGCTTGACTACGACTGGTTTTCTATCAAATAAAATGTTATTCATGTTGCATGCCTGGTCCTGATGCTCTTTCGAATTAAAAAGAACAATAAAAAGTCCTCTATTCACTATACCCACCTTATCAATATTAAGAGACTTCCATATCCTACACACAAACCCATCAATAACAAGAAGGGGAGGGTTATTAGCACTAGACATATAACACACAACAGCCAGCTCCCAAAACTTAATATCTATTTCAATATTAATCTTAGAAATTCTAGCAATAGGTCGAACAGATAGGAAGCAAGAGGGTGACGGCTCAGGAACAGGATTAACAACTATCGCAGAGTCACCAGCTGGCTTCGACAAAATCACATTAGGAGCATAAGAAGGAGGATTACCTGACTTAGAAGACGAGTCCTAGAGGACCGAAACCCAGCTAAGCCCTATTGAACTAGGGGTTGGAGAAAAGACCAGTTGTGCTTGACTCGCAAGTACAGCCTCAGAAGCATTGGAATGAAATAAGTATCTATTCGGGGAGGAAGAAGAATCACACACCGACGTTCTGTAAGGAACCGCCTTAACCTTTGGAGGCCGGCCTCGCCTACCTATGGCCAAATTAGGGAAAATTTTTTTTAGTTATTTATTATTATTATTATTATCATCATCATCATCATCATCATCATCATCATCATCATCATCATCATCATCATCATCATTATTATTACTCTATAGTATCATTAATTAATATTATAATTATAAAAATATGACATCATATATACCATATTTTAAAACGGAAGTACAAACAAAAGAGAACCTTTTTCAAGAAAATCTACCAGACCATGGTTGAATCGCACAAAATGTGCGATTCAACCATGGTCCAATCGCACATTTTGTGCAATCAGACTATGGTTGAGTCGCACATTTTGTGCGATTCAACCATGGTCCCACGCACATTTTGTGAGATTCAACCATGGTCTGATCGCACATTTTGTGCGATTCAACCATGGCCTGGTCGTTAGAAATTACTTTAAACTTTAAATGGTCGTCATTTCTCGCTCGATTGTCAGAATTGGGCATATAATATGTCGTTGGAAAGCTCTTGAAGTCTAGTTCCAATGCCGCGAACCATCCACTAATACAATTTTTATATAAAATGTTATGACCAAAAGAATGAACATGCATCAAATTTCAGCACAAATAAACTTCAAACGATCGTCATTTTTCGCTTGGTTATTCGGCATATAATATATCATTGGAAAGATCTTGAAGTCTAGGTTCTAATGCTAGAAATATTGCAGTAATGGGATTTTCTTATCAAAAATTTTGGCCAAAGGAGTGATTATGTATCAAATTTCAATACAAAACGTGTGATCAGGTTTATTTTTTGATTTTAAAAATTATTTTCTATTCCAAAATTTATATTTTTATTTTAATTAATTATTATTAAGAAACTTAGTTTAAAAATAATAATGGTCGATTTTATAATAAAAATTGATTTTAAGGGCATTTTAGTAATTTTATTAAAAAAAAAGCTGGGGATAAAATAAAAGGGGTGACGATGTTTAAAATTTGGGATTTTTTAATTGATATTATTCTCTATGTTTATGTCTTTTTATTATATGACATAAGAAAACTTATGATAGCGTAGAGTGGTTTAAAATATCTCATTTTGGAAATAAAGCCCATTATAGTGTTAAAAAAGGCTCATTATTACCGAAAAGAATTTAGAAGAACTTCAATACTCATGTGATTGATGCAAAAATAAATTAAATGCCCAAAATACTTAACATCGTTAGACAAGATCTAATATTGATAAAATTGTGCGTTGTTGACTTGTATATATATTGCGTACGTGAACTAATCATTCTAGGCTCCTATTACTACAATATGGTTTTGGAAAACAATGAACTTCACAATGTGTATGTGCAAGTTAACGCTCTGGATACGTGGGTTTGTGGACCCGATCCCGCGGGTGTTCCATGTCCACACGAGTAGACCATGGTGACATGCGAAAGTGTTTTCCGGTATGATATGGCTCACATACGAGGGGGAGTGTTGGAAATACTTCACATTTCAAACAAAAGTTCACATCAATAAAATAGTAGGTTGTTGACTTGCGTATTTGGGAAACTAATCCTCCTTTTTTTTTTTTGCTCCATGGGAAACTAATAATCCTCCTACTACCATATGGTTTTAGGAAACAATGAACCTCGACAAGTGTTATGTGCAAGTCAAACGCTCTTGATTTGTAGATTTGTGGGCTACTAGCGTCCTGTATCCACACGAGTGGACTACAGTGAGATTAGTTGAAGAATTGTCAGGCATACTACCTTATAGACCAACAATAAATACCAACCTTTGAAAGTATTTTGAGCAAATCTCACGTTATTAATTTAAGAAAATTAAATAAAACTCATATTGTGATACTGATAACAGTTTTTATTTATACATAAGAGTCATAGATATTATATCTAGTATTTTTGATTGATATTGCTTTTTAATCACTCAAATGATCGATTCTAGACAGACTCACATATATGACCAATCCAAATATACCAAAATTCGTTGTACCATCGCAAATTCAATAATTAACCAAACCCAACAAGAACTGGAAAAATGACATTAATTCAAACTAAACAATGAAACATTAATAAAAGCAAAGTTATTCAATTGAGCACCATCATCTTTTACGTACTCCTTTTATGTAAGTTTGTGCAATTGAGCAAATTAAAGAAGCTTACACATAATTATGCTAAACAATTCAAATGCAAATGTTATATTCTCTAACACGGCCCTCGCACGAAAGTCTTCTGGGCTAAAAGTGTGGATACAGCACAGCCCTTCTTAGTCCTCATTAGGGGTGTAATTCAATGGGCCTGGCCCCCATTTTGAGCCCTTATCCGGCCCGTTTTTAGAAGGGCTTTGTAAGGGCCGGGTCGAAAATGGGTCGGGCCGGAAACGGGCTTTACTTTATGTAAAATGAAGCGGGCTATAAAAAGGCTCAATAAAGACCGAAAACAGGCCTTTGTAAATAACATAATTAATGTATAATTCAAATATTATAAATGACAATGTCAATAAAATTATTAATATTTTATTAATTTTTTTTATTATAAATGATAATTTAATTGTTATAAATTGAAAAATGGTGATTAAACATATTTTTAGTAGTAAAAATGGGCTGGATTGGGTCGGAGCGGGCTTTCAAAGCCCGGCCCATTTAAAGCCCATATTAATTTTAAAGGACCCTTATCTGGCCCGACCCATATTTACTTAAGCCCGGCCCGGCCCTTATCCGGCCCATTGAACACCCTTAGTCCTCATACCCAGCGCTTAATATTTCATTTTAAATGAGGGGTAGTAGAGACTCAAACCGGTAACCTCTTATCATGCTAGCTTCTAATACCATATCAATGAACCAACTCAAGCAAAAGTTTAAGTGTTGGACCAAAGTCCAACGTTGGGCTTATATGTAAATATTTATATGTCGTTATAATTAATTAAAACTATTTTGTGTCTTACTTAAAGTGATCTAATTAAAGTTAAAGGGTTTGGGGTTAAATGTATTAATAGGTTTTGAGCCTTAAATGTATAGAGACTCATTTTATGACAGGGTTCTATCATGTGCGGAATACCAGTCACAAGTTATTATATATAGCAGTTATGGTCACTAGGTTATACATATTTCATTTCTCCTGCCATCTCATTATCGAAGTGAATTAAGAGTGATAACATTAAGGGTCGTCACTTTAGGGAATACGCGTTAATCTAGAAGATCCATACGCTCTCATTTTCAAGATAATCTACCGTACTATGGAATCAGGTATTCTTCAGTTTTGTCTTTTCAGTTTGTTATTCAAATACAACATAATCGATCCCGTTTGTTAGTAATGGTATTCATCATTGTTTTGTCCCATCATTAACATGATAATCAAGACCCATAATATGTTATATACTCTAATACCAAACACATACCACGGAATGAGTGATTACAGATTAGGCCTTGTAAGTTATAATACTGTAAAAGTTGCTTCTGAAACTGTATGGGTTGTAAGACTGTAGAGTGATGGGCCATTACCCATTGTTGTAATCCAAAACAATTGTGCAGTGCAGTTCAATTCCCTGTTAGGTGTGCTACCAGAAATTGAAACCAAAAGCAACGAAATGATAAGATTCTGCACAACAAAGGGGAGTATTGAAGTGAAATGTTTTGAATGACATTTCACCATTTACCAAAAAGATTCAAACACATAATTCTCGGATTTTTTGAATTTATACATTAACCCACTTTATTTATTTATTTATTTAGATGGATATATATTAGATTTTAAAGGGGGGACAAAGATGGGGCCTAAATTTGTACCTCAATCTATGTAGTTGCTTAATTTGGTTCTCAGTCTTTGCTACAACCAAAATTGTCCTGCCTTTGCATTATGTATTGTCACTAGAGGTGTTCAATGGGCCGGGCCCCCATTTTGAGCCCTTATCCGGCCCGTTTTTAGAAGGGCTTTGTAAGGGCCGGGTCGAAAATGGGCCGGGCCGAAAACGGGCTTTACTTTATGTAAAATGAAGCGGGCTATAAAAGGGCTTAATAAGGGCCGAAAACGGGCCTTTGTAAATAACATAATTAATGTATAATTTAAATATTATAAATGACAATGTCAATGAAATTATTAATATTTTATTAATTTTTTTATTATAAATGATAATTTAATTGTTATAAATTGAAAAATGGGGATTTAAAATATTTTTAGTAGAAAAAATGGGCCGGATTGGGCCGGACCGGGCTTTCAAAGCCCGGCCCATTTAAAGCCCATATTAATTCTAAAGGGCCCTTATCCGGCCCGACCCATATTTACTTAAGCCCGGCCCGACCCGTATCCGGCCCATTGAACACCCCTAGTTGTCACCTATAAAGATGAGGTTCAATGCTCTATTCTTTTAATTTACTCTTTTATTTGATTTGATTTTATTATGTTTAATGAGCTTCACACAAATTTTCTTTGTCTTATCATTGCTTAGCAATAATTTCATCAAAAGTAATTTATTAAACCATATAATGACAAAATAACTTATTTAACTTTTTAAAATTAGATAACTTATTATATTTACTTAATATGATAATTATATTGAAACAATTAGCGATTTCAACTTGAGATACGGTATATTACAAATTAATTTGGAATCACAATTTATAATAACTATCATATTAAACTTATGGTTTAATTGAGACATAATATTATAATAGGACATAAAGGGTAACAATACGTAGTATGTGCTTTCTCAAAAAAAATTTATAAATTACTTTTGCTTTTTATTTAAAAAAATACTTTTTTTGCTTTGTTTTTCTTTGTCATTCACCTGTAACTAAGTAAGTTAAGAGAGTAAGTACCGTAGTAGATGAAAACATTTGTGAATGAATGAATCAAATTGATCCTTGTTTATAGGGAAATTCCAATAGCTATTTAAAAAACGGCGATATTTTGACCGATATATGGATCCGTTGGGCTAAGTGAATCGGCTGGTTTCGGTTAATAGTTTTGGGGTGCTGAAGAGGCAGGTGAATTGTCCGATTTCAGTTCATGGTTCAGGGGTGTTCCATCGAACCAAAACAATCCCACGAGCTCATTAGATTATTGTTTTCGAACATTATTGGTTTGCGGTTAGAACTGGTTCGAAACCTATCGCAAACCGTTTCCATTTCGGGATGATTATTCGGTAGTTCGGAACCACTTCGGTTTTGGGTATCCCCTCTGGCCATTATTACCTGAGTGTAATTGATTTATAATTACAAGAAATCGAAAATCGATTTTGTGAAAAAACAAATATCTACTTATTTGTATGTCTTGCTTTGATGCTTATGATGGATTCTTTTTTTTTTTTGAATATTTATGATGGATTTTCTTTTGATACAAAAAATTTTTTTTAAGTGACGATTTTGTGAAAAAACAAAGATCTACTTATTTTCTTTTGTGAAAAATCTTTTCTCCAAGAATGAGAACGTGTTCACTTTTTCGTGTATGGTTTATTTAGAGATGTTAGTTTTAATGTAATTATACAACAATCTGAAATTCTCGGAGAGAATAGTGGTAACTGCCTAACAGCTAGCTGGTAACTTTGTACATGTCAATTTACGGCCCGTTTGGTAGATAGTAACAAATCACGACAATGGTAATGAAAAACTAGTGTAATTTTGATTGAAAAATCTCTTTGCTACCTTGATGGTCATGCTTGACAACCTTCAATCATCTCATTTTGTTTATAAAATTCATTATAATGCATTACTAATGGGAGAGGTGGTATTAGGTGGTGATGGAAATTTGTGAACAAAAAAACTTTTTGTGATCAAATTTTCATTACCATGGGAATGACATGAAAGATTTGAAGAAATTTTACACTATAAATCATTCCCATTATCACCATTTAATACCACTAACCAAACGGGCCGTTAAATTAATAAAATTTTTTAGGTTGTTGTTTCGAACACTTTAGAGCTAACCAAGATTTTTAAGTCTTGGATCTAGGGATGGTCATGGGGCGGGTCTGGAGCGGGTCCAATAAGACCCGGACCCGGACCCTTTTAATTTTTTGAGATCCAGACCCGGATCCGAACCCTAAGGGTCCAAAATTTTCATACCCGGACCCAGACACTCGAATCTGATGGGTCTAGGGTCCTTAATGGGTTTAAAACAAGTCTTTTTGATTAGACAAATTTGAACTATTTGTAAGTCATTATACTTTTCGTATATTTGTAAGAGAGTTATTATCGTATTTTACAAATATTTAATATTAATTTAACATCTATAGTCGCATAGCTGTTATCCATATATGCTTAAATATTGTTATGAACACTAGTTCGAGTCCATGAAATAAGGGTAATTGGATTAGCACTTAGCAAGTAGTAAATATATTATAATTAAAGAAGACAAATAGAAATGAAATTTTATTTAATATTTATAAGGGTCCAAGGGGCGGGTCTAGGGTTCAGATCTCGGACCCGGACCCGGATCCACCAATTATTTTTTAGATTCAGATTCGACGCGAATCCGATGGGTCTCAAAAAATAAGACCCAGACCCTTAAAAACGGGGCGGGTCTGGGGCGAGTCCATCAAAATCTTGGACCTGTGACCATCCCTACTTGGATCCCTACTAAATGGTTTCAAATATGTGCCCAAAAGTTATGACTTCATATTTTATCCAACCCTATTTGTTATTGAATTAATTAAATATATGATATGTGTTTGTTTTCTATTAGCCTAGTAGTCATTTTAGTATTGTCCCAAGCTAAAGATAAAACTAGATATTATTTGAGTTACTCTCTCTATCCCGTTTAGTTATATTGCACTTTGAAAGCTTTCACATAGCGACGTGCATATTAAATTTAGCAAGATCACTTCCTTTCACGTACTTCAATTAATCCGTGTTTAATTAATCTTAATATACCTATAATTTCTAAAGTAATACTATCTCTGTTTTTATATGTTTTTCCAATTTATATATCTTGCGAATCTCAATAAAAACTTAAAAATCAAATATTTTTGATTGTGAGTTTTTAAAAATCATAAAAAATTGATATTTAAAAAATATATATATGTTGAGACAAAGCTATTAAGATTTAACATAATAACCCCCTCCGCTCAAAATGTCTCATTTACTTTTTGCATACTATCAAAGACACTTATTCAAAGCTTAATATTCGTTATTATACATAACGAAATAGTATAAAAAGTGGATATTAATGATATTTGCCTTGAGATGAATCAAACAAGATTTCACTTGACTATATTCTAATCTATAAGTTAAGAGTTAAATACCAGTTAAGTATTTAGTGACTAATATCAAAAAAAAAAAAGTAAATGTCTCATTTTGTGGGAAGGGAAAAAGTATATTTTTCATGTAGATATAGATGAAAAATATAAGTCAAAATTTGGCATTAAAAGTACCATTTAAAAAAATTGAAAATGAAAAAGCATATGATCACATAAGAAAGGGTTAATACAATGGGCTAAAAAATAGGAGATTCCAAAAGTAGTGCGCTGGTAAAAAGGATAAGAAGCAGCCTCATTGAAAGTAATGGGGCAATTTAAAAGCTGATATTTGCATATAGAATATACTGTAACACTGCATTTCATTTTTTATATAAAACACCAAACACTTGTGTAATCATAATACTAATACTAGTAAAACTCATCACACTTGTCTATTTTTAGTAATTTGATAATAAGTTCTTTAATAATTAAATACTATAATCAAAAGAAAGGTTGGAGGAAGAATTTATCTCAACAACGTCTTCTTTTGATGGATTACTATCAATAGGTAGGTTTACGAATATATTATAGGTAATTAATAATATTCATTTTGGTAATTGTTATAATTAGTGTATTTGTTTAGAAATAGTATTTGATATTACAAATAATAATGTGGAAAACAAAATTAAAATTAGAAAAAGAAGATGTTGTTTATAGTGTCTTCTTTGTGTATGGCAAATTGACAACGAACTCCTTGCTTGAACGAATGACGGATTGAACGAAAACTTCGTAGAGAAGATTAGTTCGCGATGAAGGCATCATCAGAATTTTTGATATAAACTAAAGGCGACTACAAGCTTTCTTTTTGTGACATTTCTTTTACAAAGGTACTTGAGCTAAAATTCACAATGTGATACAATCAATCACATCAACCGGTTAATACGAATCTATTGAACTAAATGATTATGTGTTTTGTAGAGATTAAAATCAGAAAAACAATAAAAGAGTTGATTACTCTTTTCTATGTTTCAAGTGATTTAGAGAAAGATGACAGAAATTGATTTTCAAAATTATATCTAATTTCAATGCACTCACTCTAATTTATAGAGTCGAAGTGACATATGCATTCATCCAAAGCCATACATCAATGATAACTGATGATTATCAGTTAATTATGATGTAAAACATTCGTTTATAACAGCACATTACTCCTTGAATCAAAGTTTCGTATCACGAACAGATGCACTATTTTGATGTGCTCGAACGAGAATTATAGGTGCTCGGACGAGCATATGCAAAATCACTTTCAGAAACTTTCTAACGCATAAATCTCAAAGTGCTCGAACGAGCACATCAGGTGCTTGAACGAGCAAAACACCAAACATCAAACAGAAGGTGTGGAACAAACAGACTAACGAACCAAGGCATGCTCGAACGAGCAATAGAGTGCTAGAACGATCATCAGCTCGAGCAGCACCCCATTTTGCTTTGTTGTTAGCCTTTAGAATAGTCCTACATGCTCTAATTCTCGACAATCCTCCCCCCCCCCCCCTTAGAGCCTTTAGGACTTTGGCTTTCTCAAAACTGATCCCCAAATCACATTCTATGCATCCCTGCTAATGTCCCTGTGGATTAAATTAACACCTAGTATAACATGCTTGACAAACGATCGCGTTATAATCATCTCCCTGCGGATTTGAATCATATAACACCTTTGACCATTTGATCAAGATGAAGTACACATAGAACAAAGAACAAAATGTGATTTCTTAACACATTAATATGGTTGTGTCCATATTATTCATAAGTTTATCATAGTCCATACATCAATCTTGACTACTTGAAGTGGCCAAAACTTCAAACTCATATAGGTAGGTTTTCCTTACGTATAAAATAACCCCGCGAATGGATAGTTGATGTGCTCGATTTAGAGCACATTTATAGCCCCACTTTGATGTCGTATCTCGGTGTTTTACATTGATTTTATGCTCTATACACTCGATTTTATCTTGATCTTGTCTCCATGGTGTTTAGAGATCATTTCAGGTGTTTTCGGGAGATTTCGAGGTGATTCGGGTTGAGTTCGAGGCTTAGACATCAAAGTCGAAGATAATGCACGCGTTTCGAGGTGCTCACATGTGTTTCGGGTCATCCCCGAAGATATCACGACGATCGGAGTTCATTTCGAGGTGTTTCGGGTTGGTTTGAGGCTTAGACGTCAAGACCGAGGAAGTGGCACGCGTTTCGAGGCTCCCACAAGTGTTTCGGGTCATCCCCGAAAGTATCGTAAAGATCGGAATTCGTTTGGAGGAAGTTTGAAAGTGCAATAGGCCAAGAGGACCTAGATTCGGTCGAATCTAGGTCAGGTTCGGTCGAATCTCCAATGCCACAGCCCAAGACCAAAGCAAGTACAACCTGGAAATGGCGAATCTCATCAGATTCGAGCGAATTGCCCAGGTTCGGTCGAATTACTTGGTCATTCGGTCGAAGCTCCAAATCAGCCCAAGTCAGCAGCTCAGAATCAACTTCATTCGGGCGAATGGGAGCCAGATTCGGTCGAATCTGGCCCATTCGGGCGAATCTCCTGCTGGCTTCGGTCGAATGTCCTTGTTCTTCGCGCAGCAGTTTTTCTTCGCAAGTTTAAAACACGTGTATTTTTTAGGGCTTTTAACCCCAACTTTTGTGGCCTATATAAGGGCACTTTTAGCAACTAAAACCCTATGACTTGATTGGGAGAAACTCTCCCTCTCTTTTTCATCATTTTATTGCTTTCCTTTCTTAGTTTTTGCCCTAGTGTAGTTTTATGCTTTCCTTCACTTTGTTCTTCCCTTCATTTATGTAAGTTTACTTTCATTTATTTCTTTTATGTCATTTAATGCTTTCCTTTATGCTTTCATTTAATGTTTTTGTAGTTTAGATTTATTGCTTTCATTCATGTCTTCATTTATTGCTTTGTTGTTCTTCTTTTCATTCTTTAATGCTTTCTCTTTAATGTTTCCATGCCTTTCTCTTCTTTAATGCCTTCTAGAATAGATTTATTGCTTTCCTCTCTTCTTGTTTCTTCCTTTCACATGCTAGAGTAGATTTTAGGGTTTTGGGTTAGAGAAATCCTAGGGTTTTGGTCTTGTGTTTAATGTTTAGGAAGATGTTTGAGGATGATGTTGGTTTGATTGATTGATATTCGTTGCATATCTCGTCCCGCCACTCCTTAGTGAGACATAGGGCGATTATGGGTCGTTCGTATAGACTATAGGTCGTCAACTTCCCCATGCCAACTAGAGTGTCTCGATTGCCCTTCGTTCAACCTCCTTCAACCTAGCCTATCTATATTTCCAAAGGACCTACCTAGGATGGACCTAGCCTAAGCCCGCTTTCTTTCCTTGTTCGTTTTAATCCTTAGTTTAGTTTACACACCCACCTACCTACACACCATACACCTTTCCCACACCAACTCTTTAGTCTAGCACCCCTTGTCCTTGTGGTTAGACCCCCGACTTACCGCTACACTCGTTGTAGTTTTATTTTGGGTGATTATAAATGTGTTTGATTGACCAAGGTTCTTAGCGTTAAACGACGCGTTAAAAACCCGTTATCAAAATGGCGCCGTTGCCGGGGAAAAGGCGTTTGTTTAGATTTTAGTTTTGGTGTGTTTTGTGCATAGTCTTTGTTTTTGTTATTTTTGTTTTTCTTCATGGATTGCAACATTTGTCAACTTGAGCATGAATCTTTTTGGAGCTATTTCCTTAGATATGAGATGTTCTTCCTCCGCATGTGCAATGTTGAAATGTGGCAAATTTGTCATCATCTTTACGGAGGTTTGAATAGTGAGACTAGGGAACTCGTAGATGAGTATCACGATGACATGTTCCTTGACCAAACCCCTAAGACTTGTTTGAACTTCTTCAAAGGTTTGGCCAAGCATTTCTATAGGAAAGAGTACCCTTTTCTCCCTCTCCTTGAGATTCCGCCGGCCTACCCTTCGGGCGACCTTTGGGTCGAAGGGGAGACCGAATCGGAAAGGACGTTGAGCGTTAATACCTTTAGAAGGGTTTTTGAGGTTAGACTAGAGTCCCATTACCATGACCTAGACTCCCCTCACCCTATCATTAGCTCCCCTTCTCCTCTAGATGATCAATGTTCTTGTGTTGATGCACCACTCGCCGATGAGGTTCATGATGAGGTTCCTTGCGCACCTCAATATGACGAACCCCTCACATATGTGCACGATCATCTAGCTAGTGGAATCGATGACCTAGAGGTAGACTTGCCCCTTATTGATGAGTCTCAAGTGCATACCCTTGTTGTGCCTTCTGTTGAGTCTCACCTTACACCTCTTTGTCAAGAGAAGCTCCCGGTCGTTCATGTTTATGCTCGCTTCGATGCTTGTGTTGCTATGCCTCTTGCTTCCCTCCCCCCTCCCTCCATGAGTTCTTCCCCCGACTTTTCATCACGTCATGGAAAGTCGGTTTTTGTTGTGTTTCTCCCCCTTTTCTTTCTTCTCTCCCTCTTTCACTCCCCAACCTCTGCGGTTGTGGGAAGTGAATATGATAAACTCTTACGGAGTTTGACTCGCTACCCCGTAGTGAGTCGGGTCTAGCTAGAGACCTAAAAGAAGCGCTTGTTGGGAGGCAACCCAACTGTAGATATTGTTTTTGTTTCATTTTTGTTTTGCATTCTTTACATTGTATTCATTGCATTGCATTTTTGCTAGTCATTGCTCACGTTTGGTTTGTAGTGTTGGTTGTTAGTATTTACAGACCCAAACGACCCTTAGACTTGACCCTCCACAAGTTTTGCTTGTGTTTTGTTTGATGATATTGAGAGGGTCAATGCTAACGGTCCCGCAAGGGTGAGTAAGAGAAAGAAGGCTCAAACGTGCCTAAGAGCCGAACATGAAGAATGTAGCTTCACCCAAGCTTGGGGGTGGCGATCGCTCAAGCTTCGCGCTTCATGCCTCCACTTCTTTTGAGGAGCGGAGAGTTATTAGACCACTTCATGGTGGTGATGGTAATGCTAGGAGTGAATGCCCTCCTAGCCTAGGTATGACCTTCTTCTCTCTTTATTTTTGGCTAGCTTGTGTTTGTGTTGGGTGTTTCGACAATTTTGTTGACCATGGTTTTTCATGTTTCATCTTTCTCCCCTCCTCCTTTGCTAGAGGCTAGCAAAGCTTTAGCTTGGGGGTGGGATGGTCAACTCCATTGTCACTCCACCCATTTGTTTGTGCATTTAGTTTCATATAGCTATAGTTTAGTTCATGGAATGCATCATTTTGTATATTTTTTTTCGCATATTCATCTTGCATTCATACATAGTGTAGATATTGCATATTCATGTTTAGTTTTCAATAAGATGGTTGAGCTGTGAAACTGGCATGCTTGCTTCTGGTGTGTACTTCTGTGGTCTGACCTTATGCAAACTCATATTTCCTTAGCCCTGTGCATGTTTTGGGACCTAGAGTTTGACCTATTTTCCACATAGCTTGGGGGAATTGGGGTTTGCTTGGTTGGTGGCTTGGATGACTACCTTTAGAGGCGCATTTCGACTAGCCTGTGAGTATTGAGCCTTCTTGGACTCCTTGCGAGTTCCATTCATTTTGTGTGCTAGTTAGGGGATCTAAGTATTGTGTCGGTTCTTCTCCAGTGTAGTCGGCTTTTCTTGAGACCAGGGATGATAACACGTTCGCTAGAATTTAACTACATAGCCAAATAGCCTACCTTGAACGCAATTGACTCTAGGATAAGCCAAGTTTTTGCCTTTCCTATTCTTTTGTAGCCACATTATTTAGCCTCCACATGAGCCAAATTGTTCCCTCTTCTTACCTAGAGGATAGCTTTGTGATAGTGGGGTTTGTTGTGTGCTACAGTGATTCGTGGGTTATTGGTTGTGTTCATTGGTTGTTGGTTTTCATGACTCCATTCATTTCTTATCCAGCTCTTATTATTTCTCTCCTATTTCCTCCCATGCTTTCATTGATTTTATTCATACACATTCTATGTTTTGAGGAGACCTCTCTCTTGTTTTTCATTGAGTTTTCATACACATATATATTCATGTGAGTGAGAAGGTCGTTATATTATTGGGAGATGAGCTTGGAGACACTTGTGTTTATTAGATTTTACATATTTTGATAGTGTTTGATGTTGGAGATCATTGTGCTTACATGTTATTGGGTTATTGTTGGTTGTTGGATATAGTTTTCATTGGTTTATCATGAGATGTTTGTGGGTATTTTGTTTAGGATCACTTGCTATCCTCTACTTAGCTCCACATTCCCAAATGTATCCCACCTTAACCCTAAGCCAACATTACAACCCTTGTGCTAACCTATTCGACTTGGTCCGATTAGTTTGTTCTGTACTGGAGTTAGATATGATACAATCCCCATGATTCTCCCCTATTAGGTGTTTGATTCCCGACTCATCTTTAGTCGGAAGATTTTGAGCGAAACACGAACCATAATCAAACACATGAGCGTAATTGCATGTTTCTCACACCTTTTGAGAAATAACCCGGGGAGCGTAGACTTGTGACCTCTCTAGGTAGTGGGTGGCATAGCCTGTGATGTAGCTTACCCTAGTGATCTCGAGTTTGTGGAATTGGTCATTCTCTTTGGTATTGCGCTCTTTGAGACCATTGTACTTGCACGCCTATGGCTAGGGAAGAGTTTTGCTCGTACACAGCTCGTGTTGCTTTGATTTCCGCTCACCTTGCATTGCATCATATTAGATTTTGCATTGTAGTTTTTAGTTGCATATAGTTTTCATCCTTGCATTTGCATTGCATAGGATTTGTGGGTCTCCTTCTGAAAACCCTCACGAGACCTAACTCGTCCTCTTTGGGAGACCTTGAGGTTTAAAGGGCTTGTCGTACGTGCTAAGTACGACCGTGATTCCTACGACAGTGAGTATTAGGTTTTATTGCTTTCATAGTTTAGTTTTGTCTTGCTTTTGTAGTTAGTTTGTTTGTGGGGTGCCCATGTGCTTTCACGTTGTTCCTACCTAGTTTCTTTGCTAGGGACTAGCAAAGGCTAAGCTTGGGGGTGTTGATGTGCTCGATTTAGAGCACATTTATAGCCCCACTTTGATGTCGTATCTCGGTGTTTTACATTGATTTTATGCTCTATACACTCGATTTTACCTTGATCTTGTCTCCATGGTGTTTAGAGATCATTTCAGGTGTTTTCGGGAGATTTCGAGGTGATTCGGGTTGAGTTCGAGGCTTAGACATCAAAGTCGAAGATAATGCACGCGTTTCGAGGTGCTCACATGTGTTTCGGGTCATCCCCGAAGATATCACGACGATCGGAGTTCATTTCGAGGTGTTTCGGGTTGGTTTGAGGCTTAGACGTCAAGACCGAGGAAGTGGCACGCGTTTCGAGGCTCCCACAAGTGTTTCGGGTCATCCCCGAAAGTATCGTAAAGATCGGAATTCGTTTGGAGGAAGTTTGAAAGTGCAATAGGCCAAGAGGACCTAGATTCGGTCGAATCTAGGTCAGGTTCGGTCGAATCTCCAATGCCACAGCCCAAGACCAAAGCAAGTACCTACTGGAAATGGCGAATCTCATCAGATTCGGGCGAATTGCCCAGGTTCGGTCGAATTACTTGGCCATTCGGTCGAAGCTCCAAATCAGCCCAAGTCAGCAGCTCAGAATCAACTTCATTCGGGCGAATGGGAGCCAGATTCGGTCGAATCTGGCCCATTCGGGCGAATCTCCTGCTGGCTTCGGTCGAATGTCCCTGTTCTTCGCGCAGCAGTTTTTCTTCGCAAGTTTAAAACACGTGTATTTTTTAGGGCTTTTAACCCCAACTTTTGTGGCCTATATAAGGGCACTTTTAGCAACTAAAACCCTATGACTTGATTGGGAGAAACTCTCCCTCTCTTGTTCATCATTTTATTGCTTTCCTTTCTTAGTTTTTGCCCTAGTGTAGTTTTATGCTTTCCTTCACTTTGTTCTTCCCTTCATTTATGTAAGTTTACTTTCATTTATTTCTTTTATGTCATTTAATGCTTTCCTTTATGCTTTCATTTAATGTTTTTGTAGTTTAGATTTATTGCTTTCATTCATGTCTTCATTTATTGCTTTGTTGTTCTTCTTTTCATTCTTTAATGCTTTCTCTTTAATGTTTCCATGCCTTTCTCTTCTTTAATGCCTTCTAGAATAGATTTATTGCTTTCCTCTCTTCTTGTTTCTTCCTTTCACATGCTAGAGTAGATTTTAGGGTTTTGGGTTAGAGAAATCCTAGGGTTTTGGTCTTGTGTTTAATGTTTAGGAAGATGTTTGAGGATGATGTTGGTTTGATTGATTGATATTCGTTGCATATCTCGTCCCGCCACTCCTTAGTGAGACATAGGGCGATTATGGGTCGTTCGTATAGACTATAGGTCGTCAACTTCCCCATGCCAACTAGAGTGTCTCGATTGCCCTTCGTTCAACCTCCTTCAACCTAGCCTATCTATATTTCCAAAGGACCTACCTAGGATGGACCTAGCCTAAGCCCGCTTTCTTTCCTTGTTCGTTTTAATCCTTAGTTTAGTTTACACACCCACCTACCTACACACCATACACCTTTCCCACACCAACTCTTTAGTCTAGCACCCCTTGTCCTTGTGGTTCGACCCCCGACTTACCGCTACACTCGTTGTAGTTTTATTTTGGGTGATTATAAATGTGTTTGATTGACCAAGGTTCTTAGCGTTAAACGACGCGTTAAAAACCCGTTATCAAAATGGCGCCGTTGCCGGGGAAAAGGCGTTTGTTTTAGAT
The DNA here is from genome assembly GCA_019776075.1 of Amaranthus palmeri. Taxonomy (NCBI): domain Eukaryota; kingdom Viridiplantae; phylum Streptophyta; class Magnoliopsida; order Caryophyllales; family Amaranthaceae; genus Amaranthus; species Amaranthus palmeri. Next base: position 49,736 of record JAAKBH010001098.1, read on the forward strand.
TTTAGTTTTGGTGTGTTTTGTGCATAGTCTTTGTTTTTGTTATTTTTGTTTTTCTTCATGGATTGCAACATTTGTCAACTTGAGCATGAATCTTTTTGGAGCTATTTCCTTAGATATGAGATGCTCTTCCTCCGCATGTGCAATGTTGAAATGTGGCAAATTTGTCATCATCTTTACGGAGGTTTGAATAGTGAGACTAGGGAACTCGTAGATGAGTATCACTTTCAGAAACTTTCTAACGCATAAATCACTTTCAGAAACTTTCTAACGCATAAATCTCAAAGTGCTCAAACGAGCACATCAGGTGCTCGAACGAGCAAAACACCAAACATCAAACAGGTTTGGAACAAACTGACTAACAAACCAAGGCATGCTCGAACGAGCAATAAAGTGCTAAAACGATCATCAGCTCGAGCAGTACCCCATTTTGCTTTGTTGTTAGCCTTTAGAATAGTCCTAAATGCTCTAATTCTCGACAATCCTCCCCCCCTTTAGAGCCTTTAGGACTTTCTTTGGCTTTCTCAAAACTGATCCCCAAATCACATTCTATGCATCCCTGCTAATGTCCCTGCGGATTAAATTAACACCTAGTATAACATGCTTGACAAACGATCGTGTTATAATCATCTCCCTGCGGATTTGAATCATATAACACCTTTGACCATTTGAGCAAGATGAAGTACACATAGAACAAAGAACAAAATGTCATTTCTTAACACATTATAATGGTTGTGTTCATATTATTCATATGTTTATCATAGTCCATACATCAATCTTGACTACTTGAAGTGGCCAAAACTTCAAACTCATATAGGTAGGTTCTCCTTACGTATAAAATAACCCCGCGAATGGATAGTTCACCAAGAGCTATTCAACTCCGGGCCTTGAGAACTTTAAATAACGACTACCTCGCGATTCACAGTCTAAAGCAACGATGAGTCATTAAAACTTGTTGCTTACAAAACTCAAAAAGAGTAACACCACATTGAATTCAGATACAACGTTAATCGTGCGTGAATTGGGCTTTCTTATTGAATTTTAGTTAACATAATCCGATTGCAATTGACATCTGTTTAATTGAATCCCTACTCATGTCTTTAATGAAGAAATCAACCAAATTGAACTTAATGGTCACATAATCAAGAGTTATGACCCAATTAACGATAAATCCTTGCACTAGGTTGTGCCTAAGAGCATTATGACGAGATTTACCGTTATACACTTGATTATAAGCCTTCGCCTATGCCGCCCTGCAATCCGTATGAATTTCCACCACCCACCGGGGATATAGGCATTGGTAATATAGGTATTTCAAACATGAGATATCGTAATCATTCTGCTTCCTTTCCTGTAGACGCTAGCGCTATAACTTGGAAGCCATAGTGGAATCAACAATGCATGTTCGTAAACCAACTTAACTTGCATCATAATAACCTTCCCAAATCGAAGGTTCTCCACTATAAGTGATACCACGATCCATAGTACCCTTCAAGTATTTTAATTCTCTTTTAACCGTTGTCCAATGATATATGCGGTCTAGGATTACTTGTAAACCAACTTTACTTTGTCACCGCAAAGGCAATATCAGGTCTTGTACAAGTCATTGCATACATTAATGATCCAATAACCTAGTGTGTTACTAAGTACTAGTATGTTTACAAATCCAATGGTTTTGGATTTATCATGTTACTAAATACCATTCACCGTTGAGATTATTCATGGTTAATCAATATATGAACATTAATCATGAAAAAGTTGTACTATTCTAGATTATTATTCCTTTGATTTATTATCAAGTACTTCCTCCGTTCCATATTACTTGCAACATTTACCATTTTTGGAAGTTTCATATTACTTGCAATATCACTATTTTTTGGCAAAAATAATCTACTTATTTTATCTTACTTTATTCCTACCCCTCATATCACCATCAATCATACATCATCCCATTAATTATTTAATATACCCACAAGTCACAACTACTATCTACTTATAATAATTTTTTTTATTTCTACCACACATATGACCATCAATCATACATTATCCATACTTTTACCAATTTGATTTGACAGCCATTAAAAAATGTGTCAAATCCCTATGGTGCAACTAAAATGGAACATAGGTAGCATTTTTTTTTTCTTTGCTTTGATTGATTGACAAATAGTGAGTATGTAGATTGCTTAAAATCAACTAAGCTGATTGTCTGATCATATGATCATGATACTACAAGGTAGGCTATTCAGCTAGCTAGTTGATTTATTAATTAAGAAAAAATAAATAATATTAGTTCTAATGATAGAGGTTAATGTACTAATAACAATTAGTAAACTAGATTAATGATTTAAAATGAAAAAAGTAAGAAGACATGGAGATCTATTGGTGGAAAACCTGTGGGAAATCATCTGGTGATAGATCTGTAAGAAGCTTTTTTACAGTAGGAAATTGAAAATGGGTTCACATGCACATAAAAAGGGCAAAGGGTATATTTACTAAACCATGCATAAAAAGGCATCTTGATATTTGTGATCCATAAAAAAGAGGTGCTTATAAATATGGCACGGGCACTACATGTGCTAAGCTTTCTATGGAATCTATTACTACACTATGCTTCTCCCTATTTTTTTTATTATTTTATTTCTATTTTCCAAATTCAAAATATAATTACTTAATTAATTCTATAGGGTAGATATTGATTAAAAAGAGATCTATTACATATATAGAGATAAAACAAAATAAAAAAATATTTAAAATAAAAAGATTTAAATTAGAAATATTTTACATCATTGATTTTAATAAAATAAATAATTAAAGTCAAAATAAAGTGTGAAAGGATAAATGATAATTATGGTACCAAAAATACATGCAATAATTTCCAAATAATAACAAATAACATATCAGTGAATTAAAAGAAAAACAAATACTCCCTCCGTTCCTTTATGTTCTTCCACCTTACTATAACGGGCAGTTTTAAAAGTTCTTCCACTTTAGAATACTTTCTATTTTTGGAAAGTTTTCATCTCACTTTACCCCTTAAAACCCCACTTTTCTTACTTCA